>CAUYRH010009477.1:0-13512 GCA_963574655.1 Perodicticus potto | reverse complement strand
GACCTGGGGTCCGATATGCCTCTGAAAGGAGAGTGTCAGAATCTTTGGTGATATTTGGGAAATTTTCATTTATAATATTCTCTAGTATGGCTTCCATTCCCCTGGGGCATTCTTCTTCCCCTTCTGGGATACCTATAACTCATATATTTGAACGCTTCATAGAGTCCCATAATTCTGTCAGCGAACGTTCTGCTTTCTCTCTCTTCTTTTCTGCCTCTTTAACTATCTGAGTTATCTCAAGAGCTTTATCCTCTACCTCTGAGATTCTTTTTTCTGCATGGTCTAATCTGTTGTTGATACTTTCTACTATATCTTTAAGTTCCCTAATTGACTGCTTCATTTCCCTCAGCTCTGCTATATCCTTTTTATATCCTTTATAGCGTTCATCTCTTAATTGATTCTGGTTTTGGATTTCCTTTCCCACTTTATCAGCATTTTCCTTCAATATTTCCTTCATTTCCTTGATTGTTTTCATCATCTGTATTCTAAATTCCCTTTCTGTTACTTTTTTACATTTCCTTATAGGTGGAATCCTCTACAGTAGCTACCTCACAGTCCCTTGGGGGGGTTGCTCTAGACTGGTTTTTCATAATGCCAGGAATTTTCTGCTGATTCTTCCTCATGAGTGATTTCTTTTATCTGTTTCCTTGCCCTAATTTTCCTTTCACTTCCTCCTGCTCTTTAGGTTGCCGTGCCTCTGGACTAGGGTTTCGATTAGTCCTTTTGGTATAGGACCAGAAGGATGAGAAGATTGAAGAGCAAGAAGGGAAAAAAGAAAGAAAAAAAGAAAAGAAAAGAAAAAGGAGAAAGGAGAGGGAGTGGGTAGAAGCAACTATTAACAAAAAGAAGAGAGGCACAGAAAGAGGGGGGGCAGGAGCAATATAGATGTACTGTAGGGTACTTTGACCCTACCTTAAGAACTCCCAACCTCTGGGGGTGCTGGGTTGGGTGGTTAGGTCAGCAGCTCTTTTCCAGCCTGTTTGTACACAGTACCCCACCTCCACCAAGTAGAGAGGAAAGACAAAAATGCAATAAATCAAACCAAAACAAGCAAACCAAAAACTTTATGGGATAAAATTGGGGAAAAAAACCAATTAATAAGAGTAGAAACACTAGCAAAAATGAAGTTCTAATTGTTGAAAAGGCAACAATGGTAAATTATATTTAAACTAGAAAAATGAAAAAAGAAAAGAAAAATCTTTAAGGAAAATATTGAAATTAAGAACAAAACAACAATAAGAAAAACAAACAACAAAAACTAAACTAAACTAAACTAAAAATAAAGCAGTATATATATCTTGCTGAATATTGTCTGGATGACAGGTGATCTTCTGGGGTGTGATATGTTAATCACAATGTTGATATGGCTATACCAAATGGAGACTGGAGGCCTCTAATGATTTCTCAAACTCGACAGGGTGGAGAGCCTAAATCCTCCTGAGCCTGCTTAGAAGGCACTTTAAATTGCTAACTTGGGCTAAGCAGAAGCTTTCCCAGGAAAGCACTTGTAGTTGGGATCACTCCTTATGTGGCAATCCACTTACCCAGTGTGCCAAAACGGGTCTCCCCCTATGCCCCTGAGGGCTAAGGCTGCAAGGCATCTCAGTACCCCCCTTTAGGCTGCTCAGTCACTAGATTACCCACTCCCACCCAATGCTTGTTCTGTGACCCTGTGGGTGGAACTTGCCAGGGCAGTTCTCCCACAATGGCTCCACACAGCCCACAACCAAATACTGGTAGCTCCGTCTGGCTCAGTGGCTCAGTCTGGGGCCCTAGACAACACTCAAAGACCTCCGCACTCTTGCCCAAGTTCTCCCAAGGTAGTTCAACTGAATGCCAAGTCCAAAAAAACCCCCAAATAGCTCACAGGTAAGGCCTTTCCAGTTTGCAATCTCACTGCTGCTATACCTACGGCTGCCGGCAGGATTAGACTGAAGGAACACACGCAACCACTTGCCAGATCTCCACTGCTTTTGCCTTCCTCAGGGGGTCCAGAAGTCTCACGCTGTCTCCCTGTGTCCCCAAGTGATGTTTCTTGGCAGATCCCACCAGCCAGAGATGCCTGAAGTCTTCTCTCCCCAGTCTCACTGTGCCCAGTTGCAAGGAAGCTGTTACTTGGCAGCCATCTTGCTCCAGACTTTAAATGAAGGATTCTAAAGCTTAAGCTTCTTTAATTTCGCGGTAAATCAGTGTCTGGTAGTCTTTCTGTTTGCTTTTGAGTTTTGATATCTTTATGGGACAATTGGAACTGTGGCAGCCATCTCAGGGCCATGAGGAAAGACCCTTAAGAGGACCCTTAAGAGGACCCTTAAGTGCAGAGACAAGAGGAACCTGGCTGGAGTCATTGGGAACCCCAATCTCCTAACCTTGGAAGCCCTCTCAATGCAGGTTTCAAGTGTGTTAAATGTTGAATATCTTTATTGTTTAAGCCACTCCTCAATAATTTGTAGGCAAAGGCATCCACAAAGAAACAGCTCCCCTACACCCTTGCCATTGCTTCACACACACACACACACACACACACACACACACACACACACACGAGTAAGTAACGATGTGGAAAGGAGACAATCTCAGAATACAGGATGATCCTTTATATCAAATTAAAATTCTTTTACAATGAACTCAGTTCATTGTCTACTTTTTCTTTTTGGCTGTGCACCCAATGAATTGGCATTCATGGAAGCAGTGACCAGAGCTACTCAAAGTGTGGGTCACGGCCAGTGCTGTCCATGAGCTATTCCTTCCCAGTCTAGAATGTGAAGGTAAGAATGTGAAACTTTTCATGGCATTTAGAAATTTGACAGACTAGTTGTGTGTCTGTTGAATTTAACAATTAAAAATTTAGGGGGTAATAAACTTTTTATTTTAGAGCAGTTTAAGACTTACAGAAAAAGTCCCCCACCCAGTTCCCCTTATTATTAACATTGCATTAGACTGGAACATTGTTGCATATAATGAACCGGTATTGATGTATTATAACTAATGAATTCCATTCTTTATTCAGATGTCCTTAGTCTTACCTAATGTCCTTTTTCTATTCCAGAGTCCCATCCAGGCTACATTACATTTAGCTTTCATGTCTCCTCACGCTCATCTTGGAGGTGACAATTTTTCAGAGTGCCCTTGTTTATGACCGGCTTGACAGTTTTGAGGAATACTAGTTAGATATTTTACAGACTGTCCTTCAATTGAGACTTGTCTGATGTTTTTCTTATGAATAATGTGTTTTTGTTTTGTTTTTTAATTTTATTTTTCTAGTATAGCAATTCATTTGTAAAAATAAGGGTCTGTAACAGATTAGGAAAAAACTGGTTTCTTAGCACAGATAGTTTGAGAAGCACTGTTCTAAACCACTGTTGTTCCAGCTTGAGCATTTTAAAGTCTCTAACAATTTCTCTTAATGAAATCATTGTTTTATTTTGAATACAGTTCTGTCTTCTAAATCAAAGTATTAGGCTTAGGACCAGGAATAGCAATGCCTATAATCCTGGCACTCTGGGAAGCCAAGGCAGGAGGACCACTTGAGCCCAGGAGTGTGAGGTTGCAGTGAGCTGTGATCACACCACTGCACATTAGCCTAGGTGAGACAGAAAGACCCTGTCTCAGAAAAAAAAAAAAAGTATTTGGCTTGGGGCTTTTAAATTTGACTCTTTAGGAAAAGGTAAATTACCTTTTGAAAGATTCTCTTTTTTGGCTAGCTAGAGTATGTCATTAAATCCTTGATGTCTTAAAAAACATTAGAAAGAACACACAAACTCTTAACTATAAAGAAAATGTGCTGTTTATAAATCCAAGGAGTTTTATAAAATTTAAACCAGAAAAATCATATAAACCAGAAATTAGCCATAATAATTGTCCCCTTGTTCTGAGCTGTCTCATTGGGTGTCTGGGAGTTTTTGCTTTTCTTTTTCTTTTCTCTCATTTCTACTAGAGCAAGTGCCTTGGGCATTGAGACTCAAACTTTTCCCAAAAGTCATATTCTTCAGTAAGCTATTACTGCATCATGAATTTTTAAAATGTGTTTCCTGCTATACTCATTTCAATCACCTTATTTCTTTGGGGATTTTTCTCTTCCATCTACATCTTTGCTACAATGAGTCTGCTTTGATGATAAAGATTCACTCAAATGTGTTTGCTTTCTGGAACTTGATTCTTCCATTTGCAGGGTTTCTGTTAAATAGTGTCTATAAACCATAGCATGCCACTTCCTTTTGTTTATTTTCATAATTCATGAAAGTATAGTTAACTTTTTTCTTTGTGTACTTTCATAGACTTTAGTTTTTGGTTCCTATCTGTGTTTGAAGCTTTTGACTTCATTTTAAAAAGCTAGTTCTCATTTCTTTCCTAACTTACTATCTTAGATATAGCAATGAGTTTAAATTGATTTTCGTTGGTTATCCAAAAGTCAGTTGAGTAGCTGTGAGGGTTTTCCAACAATGGTTTGCCTTAAGGCTTTTAAATAGCATTTTAAAATTGTTAGACTGTCCCTGACCCCTTCCTGACCTCTATATACCCGTTGCCAACACAGAATAATAAAGAAAAGTGCACAGAAGACAGTCTTTGTGTTCACTCTGGATGCTCATATGCAAAAGACTGCTGCCTCCACATTATTTTGCTTGCTTGAAAGGCGCCTCCTTCTGTTTATTAGAAGAAATGCAGATATATTTTTAAATTTCAGCCAGGGCCATTGTTTTTTGAATATATTGCCTTAGAACCATTTTACTGCCCTGCAATAATTCTGGAACTCTGAGTTTCAGATGTCTATCATGATTGTTTTCTTTATTTCCTTCCCTATTTCATTTTAAACACAAAGGAGACAAATCATGTATTTGTCAGATGGTCTAACCAAATGTGAGTTTTACTACAGGGTCATTTACTTACTGGTTTGTTCATTCACTCATTCTTTTAATCATAAATTCCACAAATGTTTATTTAGAGCCTATCATGGAGCAATGCTAGTGCTAGATATTAAAGACATAATGGGGAACACAGATAGGATCCTTTATTTTAAGGAACTTTTGGTTAAGTGGGAAAGAAATGGTTAATAAATACAGGGTGGAGCCTATGGCTCAAAGGAGTAGGGTGCCGGCCCCATATGCTGGAGGTTCAAACCAGCCCCAGCCAAAACCTGCAAAAATAAATAAATACATACATACATACATACATATACACATACATAAAGAAAATGAAATTATAACCAACACTGTGAAGAGTAAGTACAACTACAATTACCTTAGCTTTGGGACTGCAAAATGAGTTCTAGACAGACTTAAGGGATAAGGCGAGTTGATGAGGCCAAGTGTAGAGAGGAACTTTTGACAATGAACCCATATACTTGGTAGATTTGGCTCTTTTTGCTTTTTTTCTTTAGCTTAGAAGAATTTACTCATCCAAATAATAATATTGAGAGTTTACTATGAGCCAGGCAGAGATTAAAAACTTGTATATGGAAAGAATTTTATTTATTTAGTTTATTTATTTGGAGACAAAGTCTCACTTTGTGGCCCTGCATAGAGTGTTGTGGCAGTATAGCTCACAGTAAGCTCAGACTCCTGGGCTTAAGCAATCCTCCTGCTTCAGCCTCCCTAACAAGCTGGGACTACAGGAGCCTAACACAATGTTTGGCTAGTTTTTGTTACTCTTAGTAAAGACGGGTCTCACTCTTGCTCAGGCTAGTTTTGAACTCCTGAGCTCAAGGGATCCACCTGCCTCAATCTCTCAGAGTGCTGGGATTATAGGAGTGAGCTACTGCTCCCGGCCTGGAAAGAATTTTAGATTAGATACACTTTAATGATACCAGGAAACAGTTTTATCTGTGATTCTGAGATCATTTCTGCTTCTGGAGTTCATTTCTCCTCTTTATTTCAGTAACTTGAGTAAGAAAACAAAATACTTAAATAAAAGCACTAAATATAGAAGAATAGATTGTAAGGGTTGGCAGAAAAATGGTAGACTTTGGACTTACTATAATTATTTTCTGGGTTTGGTTTCTTCATCATTAATATAATGAGCTGATAATGTGCAAGGCTTTTCCCAGCTTCAAGTTTTAGTCAGTGCTAACCTCAGTATTTTCCTATGAGAAATAATCCCGGCAGCATTATTACTTGAAATGCTTTGCATGAAATATACAGAAGAATTATTACTTTCTGTTAATATGATATTTTTAATACTATTAAGATAGTATTGAATTATATAAGGATATTTGCAAAGTCTTATTTTAATTTAGCTATCAGTAAATTTCTTATTATTTATTCTTGTTTCTATTCACCAAATGTACTACTGCTTGGAAACTTATACTCAAAGAAACACTAAACTAATCAAGTGTATATTTAGACAAATGCCATCAGTTATGTAGTTATTTTTTCTTTTTTTTTTTTTTCAACACACAAGCCATTTATTCATTAGCTCCCCCCGCCCAAACAGTCAACATTGGCCTCACAGGCATCGATTCCCCCCAGTTCTAGAATGCACGTGTGTTAGTGCTAAGCAGGCTCTCCCTAGAGTCCCACGAGTTAATTATGTATATAAATTTCTTTTTGAATCTGTTGCTATTTAGGCCCTGAGATTTAAAACTGTTATTTGGAACTAGAAAGAAAAATTTAGTGCTAGGCATTAGATTTTTTTCCTCCTGCTGCTTAGTTGCAGAAAATTATAAAACAGTAAAATCTAAGCCTGGTAGGATGGTTATAAAAGCCTGTACTTTTAATATAATACTTTGTGTATAAACATACACACTTTCTTGAAGGTGTACAGTTCCGGTCAGAAACAAAGCCCCTGGCGGCAGACTGAGAGTACTGCAGCATTCTGCCGATTTGAAACCTATTTCATTCCTCTTTTGATTTCGGGATGAAGCCACTGTTATCATTCTGCACAGACGGCATCAGCCCAGCTGTTCCCTCAACAAATTAATTAATAAACATTCTAAATGATTCATAATTTCATCCAAGGAGTAATTTTGGCAAGAAGATGACTTGACTGAAGTTTCTCACTTGTTTTTCTCCAAAGAGAATATTAGTCTTAGACTCTTGGCCACATTTCTGCACTCCATCCTGTAGACCAGTGCCTGCCATTCAGAGGAGCGGGAGGTTTCGCTGCTCACTCTAAAGATGACAGCAGAAAGAATAAAACTTCTCTTATACTTACATATTTCAAGGGAAAAATACACTAATCACTGCTTAGGTGACTTAAGCTTAGATGGGAAATGGGTTTGGGGTCTGATAAGTCAGAATTATAGGAAATAAAAATAAAATCCTAAGCCCCCCCAACCAACTGAGTGGTCAAGGGGGGCCCAGAAAAACCTTAAAGCTGAGTTCTTGGCCACAACCAGGGGGAGGTCAGACCTCCTGTTATGCTGCCTCTGTTGCTAATGGCTATCAGGCTTTCTTCTTGGAGCATTACAGAGAACCAGCCTTTGGAAAGATTTGCTTCACTGATTTCAATCACTGCCTAATGCTGCTCCTCCCCTTTTGTGGTTTCAACAGAATTCAAACAGATTGACACTCTCCTGACAGGAGGTTGGGACTGTGTCTTGAGCAATCTACTGAGGAAGTGCAGTGAGGGTTGTCCTGTCATGTCCACTGCTTCACCTTTTGACATCAGAGGTCAGATGCTGCACCCTCAGATCACTCCAGCATGCCACTTTGGAACATGGGTCTCATGAAGGTGCATGAGCTGGTTCTCCTTTCATAAATATTCATGACTTCTATAGCTTATTAAATACATATATTTGGCCACCCTGCTCAGAATGAATTCATTTTCCCTTTATCTCTCTTTCCCAGTATGTACTCCCAGCTTCTGCCTGAGGGTTTGCTTCCCAGCCAGTCAGAATGGCCACCCTTTGGGTTGGAACCCTTTATGAGAAATAAAGTTCTCCTTTCCAAATTTATGAAACTCTTCAGTTGACAATTGAACTACTGTTTTCATCAGTCATGTGATATATAATTTAGAGTTCCTGGGGTAATAATCTGTAACCCATATGCATGTAGGCCTCATTGAATGAATGCCTCATGCTCATTTAAGATCCAACTCAGCATATTGACATTTCTGGGAAAAAATAGGTCAAAATATGTTTTGGGAAGTAGTAAAGACCTTGACTGGAGGTCACTCAGGAAAAAATGGGGTACTGTATTACATGGCACCAAGGAAATTTCTCTAAAACTCTTCAAACATTTTTACTTTGCCCTAGACTTTGATACCTATGTTAGTTTTCATACACATTATTTAGGGTAACACCAAGCTACTATTTAAAAGAGAGTCTCACAGAAAGAGAGCATATCAACAAACTTGTGAATCATCTTAAAAAATTGGAAAAAGAAGAACAATCTAATCCCAAACCCAGCAAAAGAAAATAAATAAGCAAAATTAAATCAGAGATCAATGATATTGAAAACAAAAAAAACAAAAATTAATGAAACAAAAAGTTGTTTTTTTTTTGAAAAAGTAAATAAAATACATAAGCCCTTGGCCAGACTTACTAGAAACAGAAAAGTAAAATCTCTAGTAACCACAATCAGGGATCATAAAGGAGAAATAACAACAGATGCCACAGAGATACAAGAGATTATCTCTGAAGACTACAAGAAACTCTATGCTTAGAAATTTGACAATGTTGAGGAAATCAATACTTAGATCAATACTTAGAATCACACCCCCTCCCTGGATTTTTTTTTTTTTTTTTTTTTTTAAGAGACAAGGTCTTGGTCTGTTGCCCAGGCTAGAGTGCAGTTGTATGATGACAGCTCACTATAACCTCTGTCTCCTGGGCTCAAATTATCCTTCTCTCTTACCCTTCAGAATAGTTGGGCCAGTAGCCACAATGCCATTGTCCCTAGCTAATTATTATTATTACTTTTTTTTGGAAATGGGGTCTTGAACTCCTGTCCTCAGGTGACCCTTCTTCCTTGGTCTTGCAAGGTGCTGGGATTATAGGCATGAGCCACTGTGGCTGGCCAAGCTACTTTCATAAATTATTTTCCTTTATTAAATAATTAATTCTTCTTGAATACATTTTATTTGTGTATGTATATACAGAAATATTAGTTGCCTGTGTAGTTTAAAAAGTATTTCTTAATTCCTTAATTAAACTCAGCTTTTTAATATGAAAAAAATTTCTTAAAAGTCTTTAATCACTAAGAACTCCAAGTATTTCTTTTTCTCTTTGTGAAAGTTTGTAAAATTTGAGGCCTTTAGAGGCTTAGTTTCTGTCTGATGATTTCCATTCAGGTTTAACCTTCACAATTCATTTTCAGTTGAGAGATACTTGAAATGGTTTAATTAAACCTTTAACTGAATAGTAATTGATTTAATATTTTGGTCTCCCTTTATAACCTGAAGGTTTCTAAATCCTCTGGTTTACTTTATAGCCTTTTCATCTTTTTTGTTCATGTAGGAAGTGGTCTGCAGAAGGACCTTTCATTTTCTTCCTCTCTTCCTAATCAAACCTCTGGCTGTGATCCAAGAAGACATCACCTCACGGCCCAAGCTCACCCTCCTCTGTCTGTGTGTGTGAACGTGTGATCATATCTGTGAGTATGTGAGACTGTGCATATGGCCACGTTTGCGAGAGAAAGAGTGTGATCGGGTCTGGGCACCTGGGCTGGCTGCAGGAAGAATTCTCATGGGTCTCCTGAGGGCCTTGTTTTGACCCTCCCTTCTTCCACCTCATTTCCACACCTTCTCATTTTTATCTTTTCTTTACTTTCTGCTTCCCTCCTTTCACGTCTTTATTCACTAACCATTTATTTTGTGCCTGTTGTATGCCTGTGTGCTGTGCTGGGGCTGAGGGCCTGTGAGTCTTGCCCCCTGGCTAGTAGTTGGCAGGTAGGCAGAGAGGCAATTCCAGCGCAGTGGAAGCAGGCTGAATGCTTCTCCGGGGTTAAGTCCAGGCTGCTGTAGACTTCCTCTGTGTTGTGGGCACAAGGGGCCTTCCCGGGAAGATTGATGTCTGCATTTAAATCTACCTGTTGTCTTTTCTGGACATCTACCACAGATAAAGTCATTGTGAAAGTGTGCTGTGAACTCCTTGTCCTCTGGTTGGCGCATGCAGTGGGAAGAGCCCACATCTTGGAATGAGACAAAAGCTCTAATCCTGGAGCTGTCGTGTGATTGCCGAGGCCTCAGCTGGTATACCCTTTGTGCCAGTTATGCAAAGGTGCCCCCAAAATAACAGGCACTCTTTCTGTGCCCAGAACTGGTGGAGCTTGACCTGGTGAGTTCCCATTTGGCCCCTCACTTGGCGCACAGCTCGTACCTCAACCTCCAGGCTCTGCTCAGAGCTGAGGTGAGTGGCTTGGCCCCTCCAGGCTGTGACTATTGTCATCTGTCAAAGGGGGATAAGATACTGGCCTTTTTCATGGTTCTCAGACAGTCTGTGTTCATACGTGGCACCTTACAGTCGGGGGTGCCCAGTGCTGCCTTATATTCATGTGCTCTCCAGCCCAGGGGTGGGACCACACTGAGTCTTACAGCTACGTGAGACAGTCTTCATTTTCCTGCAGAACTACAGTAGAGGGCAAAGTGCGTTATTTCTGCTCTGACATTAATTTAACTGGCCAAAGGATTTGCTTTGAAATGGGTATGAGGTTCACTGACTCTGAGGTACAAACAGGTCTGGGTTCACATCCTGGCTTTGCCACTTATTAGTTTCATGATCTTGGGGCTAATTAAGTAATCATTTTAAGTCTCAGTATCCTCAATTATATAATGGGGGATAGTACTAATTCCTCCTTTGGGGATTAAGTGAGGAAAGACATGGTGGCTGAAATATACGTCCTTAGTAATTATTAATTACCACTGTTATTTACATGGCATTTCCATGGAACAGCTTCCAAGGAGCAGGTTTGGGTAGCCTTCAGCCTCCCTAGTGCCTGGCATTGCAGAACAGAATGCAGTCTGTCCCTACAAAGGGGATGTTGCATTCCTCATAAACCTAAAAGGCTCACGCTTTCCTGTTTCTGATAAATAATTCATTGTCTCCCCTATTGCTTCCTGGGCTTTGGAAATAAATGTCAGGGAGATTGACTGTCAGGGCCCTAAAATGTTAGTCTTTCTGGGTTTTCGGAAATTCTCAAGTTGGCGTGATTAGAGATTAAGCTGCCTGGTGCATGGGCTGGGGGCTGGCTGTACCAAGGGTTTTAGGCATAATAAAATTTGTGTGCCTCTAATTCTATATTGGATTTCCTGGGGTGTGAGCTAATTTAAAATGAAGAAATCATAGAGATAATGCATATTGAGCCAGAATGAACAAGAATCCTTGTGCATCAAGGAATCACATTATCTAACAGTGGACAGGCTGGGAAGGTAATAGCTTCTTAAAAGGAATACTCTGAGTTAGAATCTTAATGACTATGGGCACAATATTAAACAGTTGCCATTTATCAATCATCTCCTGAGTACTGTGCTCAGCATTGCAATGGATCACTTTTATGAGTGGTGACTTTATACAATAGAATAAATTTTGTGTTTATTTTGCACATTAGAAGCTGAAGGCTCGGGGGGGATTTGAACCCAGTACTGCCTCACTCCAAACCAAACTGGGAATGAAGGAGGTAGTCACATGTGTTCTCTGCGCCATATGCATTGGCTCTGATAAAACGTCTAGAACTGAACTTTGTTTCCCAGGCCCTGAGGGTATCTGATTCTGCAGAAAGATTTGATTGGGAATAAGGAAACCCAAATCCTTATTTGGGTTCTGTGTGCTCAGCAGCTAGTTCCAGAAAATGTGCCAAGTCATTTGAACCTTTGGGTCTCTTGTTTCTTTTTCTGTTGAAGAAATGATGTTTGTTATATCCATCTCTTAAGATTTTTATGAGGGTAAAATGAAACAATAGCTGAGAAAGTGTCTTGCAAACTTGAGTGATGTACAAATAAAGGGCTTGCATTATTAAATTTTTGATAGTGTTGAACTATTTTTTTCGTACTTCTCATATATTTCTATTGAATTTAAAAGCTGATTCTTTCTGTCTCTTTCCAGTTTGGGGTCTTAGATCTGCAAGGGCAGTTTTCCCCAACTAAGAGGAAGTTGACCCCAAACTATGGATTTAGAGCAGGGTTAAGATGACCCTTTCTTCCTCTTAGAAACATGAATGTATCACAAGAAAGGACTTATTTTCCAAATGTTTTTTTCTGATCATCAAACCACTTTGCAGTGTATGGTTATTTATTAAGGAGCTATGCCATAGCCAGCTCTTTTGAAGACCCTATGGGACTTGGGAATTAAAAGAACTGCTCAAACCCCAGGGTTTATGATAAAAGGTAAGAAAAAGAAACATAATCAAGAAACACTGTGGGTGAGTACACACGTTTGTGTGTGTGGTTCACACCATAATGTGAGTCAGGTCAAGGGTCTGGGTGTCCCACTTGCATAGCTGAGGACCACCTCCCAGAATAGGCAGTGCAGTTAGAACTAGAGCTGAAACATTGGGACTAGAATTAGGGTTTGAAGGCAGACTGGGAGTGAAGGAGTCACACAGTGAGTGGGGGTTGGAGGCGGGTGGTATGAGTGAGAAGAGATAGGGCTTATCTGTGCATATTTGGGGAAATCTAGAAAATCGAACTAAGTGGTAAAGGGGGAGGTAGGGGAGCTCTGTGCTTATGTGTACGTGTGTGTGTGTGCACATGCACATATCTCTGCACCGCATGCTAAAGGACCTAGAAAACCAGGTCTGAGAGGTGTGTGGCAAAGCCATCTAGAGCATGGGAAGCCTAGAGTGAGGGCACAGGCGATGGAGGCAGAGAAGCTGGAGCAGGCGCCTGGTGTCTAGAGACCCTGTTCAGGTGCCTGGGTGACACAATTGCTGGGGATTGGGGGAGAAGAGAATTGACTGGGCAGATGTCTTCAGGCAAAATCGACAGCATTCAGTGGTGGAGTGAATAAAGGAATTCAGGAGGAGGAAGAGGAATTGCTGCTAACTCTGTTGAAGTGATTTGATTTAGAGGTTACCTGATTTTCCTTGCCCAGTTCCAAGATTCTCAGTTCTTCCATGAAATATGGGTAGTTGACAGCAGCAACTCATTTTCAGTGCTTAAATTATTCCAAGTTCATTTATGAATATTTCATATTTAGCTAACTAATTGGTCTTGAGAATCTGAATTATGGATGCAGCAAGTTGGAAGATTACTTTCGTCACTACTGTGTTTAAGGATTTCCAGAGCTTTCAGGGCTGATTCTATTTCTTCCTCGCCATCGGACTGTACACTTTTCATCAGTTTTAATTCACCCATATTTTTTAGGAGCCTGCCGTGCAGTTAGGTGCTGATGAGGGTAAAAAATGATCGGGACATGGCAGTGCCTGTGGCTCAGTGAGTAGGGCAGCGGCCAAACCCGGCCCTGGTCGAACTGCCACAAAAAAATAGCCAGGTGTTGTGGCAGGCACCTGTAGTCCCAGCTACTCGGGAGGCTGAGGCAAGAGAATCGCCTAAGCCCAGGAGTTGGAGGTTGCTGTGAGCTGTGTGACGCCACGGCACTCTACCCAGGGCGATAAAGTGAGCCTCTGTCTCTACAAAAAAAAA
>CAUYRH010009476.1:0-18647 GCA_963574655.1 Perodicticus potto | reverse complement strand
TTGTTCATGGTTTCTTGATGTTTCTTTGAAAAACTAAGAGACGGAATTTAAAGAAATACTTCCAGCTTCTCACAAAGGCAATTCTCCAGGAATTCTGAATCCCACTGCGTGTGTCCTCCAAACAACAGTGGAAATGTTCTTAGAGCATCAGGGCGCCGCAGGCCAGCCCCATGGAGAAGCCGGAGCCGCAGGAGCACTGGGCCGCCCCTGCCGCACCCTGCAGCGCCATCCTTAGGTGGTGCTGGAGACCCCGGCTGTGACTTCAGGGACTGACCTCTACATTTTCAATGTCAATAGAAAATGGGTTATGGAAAAGCTGTATGTCCTGTTCATGGAGATGAAGCTCTTTAAATCTAAATCGGAACTCCTTTTGCAACTTTTCCAGTGAATCCACACATGTTTTGTTTGGGAATGCAACCAGTGGTTTTTCTGCTAACAGATTTTGCAGCCCGGGATGAGTCCGCTGCTAAACAGGACAGGCAGTGGAGGCAAAAACACCCGGCGGGCTGGATAAATGTCCTCAACGGGCCGCATGTGGCCCGCAGGCCGTACTTTGAGGACCCCTGGTTTATGAAAACAAATCATTATCTAGGTTCAACGAAGCATGTACAGCATTTGCCTTCATTGGACAAACATCAACTGAGGCCTTACCATGTGCCAGGCACTGTTTTAGGTGCTAAGGATTCAACAGCAAACAAAAGGTCCCAGCTTTTGTTGAGCTTACAAGAGCAAAGGCAGAAAATGAACAAATGCAAATACATACTTAAAATGTTAGACAGTATTAAATAACATGATGAAAAATAAAATAGGGTTAAGGGCATAGCGAGGAAGAGTACTATTTTAAATTGTGTGGTAAGGAAAGGCTTGGAGAAGGAAATACATGAGCAGAGAATAGAACAGAGGAATTTAGGGGAGCAGGGAGAATTAGTACAGGCAAAAACCACAGGAAAGGCTTGGCACCTGTGGCTCAACGGGCTAAAACACCAGGCACGTACACCTGAGCTGGCGAGTTCAAATCCAGCCTGGGCCCGCCAAACAACAATGACGGCTGCAACCAAAAAATGGCCAGGCGTTGTGGTGGGCGCCTGTAGTCCCAGCTACTTGGGAAGCAGAGGCAAGAGACTTGCTTGAGCCCAGGAATTGGAGGTTGCCGTGAGCTGTGATGCCATGGCACTCTATCCAGGGTGACAACTTGAGGCTCTGTCTCAAAAAAAAAAAAAAAAAACCATGGAAAGGAAGGTCTCGTGTCTGGAGCTGAATGAAAGAGCTGATAACAAGACCATTTAAGGGCCTCTGGACCCCAGAGGCCATCAGAGGGTCGTGAGCAGAGGAAGGTTATGGTCTGACATGTTTTAAAAGGACCATTCTCTCTGAGAGTTGCTGGGTGAAACCCCGAAGACCACTTAGGAGCCTAAAGCAATGGTTCAGTCAAGAGGAAACAGTGACTTGGTCAAAAAGGACAGCAGGAGGTGGTGAGAAATGATCCCACTCAGGATGATAGGTGGACAACAGAATTCGCTGTCAGGCTGGATATACAATATAAGGAAAAGAGGCGGGTCCAGGATCCCTGGAAAGCACTTGGCCTGAGCAACTGTGGGAACAGAGGTGCCACTCACTGAGCAGAGGAGACACACGAAGAGCTAGCTGGGGAAGAGCCACATCCAGAGTTCAGCCTGGACTGTGTTCTGCCTGAAATTGCTATTTTAGAATTCAAAATGGTAATTTCAAACCAGCAGTTAGATAGATACACGAGCCTGGAGTTCAAAGGAAATGTCCAGGCTACAGTGGTCAGCACACAGCCGGTATTTAAACCCACACGCTGAATTAGCTCACTTACAAAGTAAAGATGGATAGAGAAGAGATCTAAGGATTCAACCTGCAGGCAGACAGCAAACCCAGAAGAAGCCTGGACAGGATCTATTACACCAGGGACAATATTGGCATCAGCCACAGCCTATCTGCTGTGTGGAAGGAAACAGGGAGTGCTGGGTACAAAGGAAGACAGGATGAGTGCAGACTCACCAACAGGGGAATAAGAATGAAGGTCATCAGCAGAAATGGCAAACGGGAAACTTTTAGGAAGAGAGAAGAGGATATAAAATAATTGCCTCTCAGAGTGGAAGAATCCATTGACCAAGATTTGCCAGGTGGCACAGGATCCATTACGAGATTTATGGCCATGAACTTTCAAATAAGACAGTAAGCATGCTTGTATGTTTTTCTCAGCTACCTCAGAGTCAGCAGTTTACCTGGCTTTGGGGTTTTACAGGCAAGTAGAATGAAGAGAGAGCTGAAAGAGAATGCAAGGGAGGGATTGTAATGGGATCCCATGAAAACAAGATGAGTAAGAAAGAGAACAGAGGGCCTGATGGGGCAGGAAAAAGAAGATGGCTTCAAGAATTTGGAGTTCAGGGTGGCACCTGTGGCTCAAAGGAGTATGCCTCCCCATATGCTGGAGGTGGCAGGTTCAAACCCAGCCCCAGCCAAAAACTACAAAAAAAAAAAATTTGGAGTTCCTAAGGGGTTGAATAACTATGAGAGGTGAGTGCACTGGGGGGCAAGAAAGGAGTAGTCAGTGAGATGTTGTTAATGGGAGTATTGGAGGGGTGCAATTATTATTAATGACTAAGTCTAGAATATGTCCGTGGGAGTGAAGTTACAAGGACAAGGTGATTCAAGGCTAGAAAGTCAGCTAATGGAAAGAACAGGCTACTGCGACCACCTTCTACTTGGTATATAAAAATCACCAAAAACTATAGTGAGAGTAGTGGGCCAGTTGCAAAACCCTTCATGAACAATTGGAAATGGTATATAAGTGACTTTACAAGGAGTGGTGGTGGGAGGTATAGACTCACAGTGGGAGCTTTAAAAGAGCCAGGGGCTTCTCAGGAAGAGGCAAGAACGGTGGCCTGAAGCAGCCACGAGAAGTGAGAAGTTCATCTATGAGACTCTGGATCCGGGATGGGGGTGGGGCCTGGGAAAATAAAACAGCCCGTGGAAATAATGTCCTCTGAAAACTGCCCAGTTTCAGTTGGAGTAACAAGGTAAAGAGGCCACGCAGGGAAAAGGTTGAGGATATGGAGGATTTTGCTGATGAGAGGATGAGAATTCCACAAGACCATGTGGCAAGTTTAGGGGAACAGGGAGAAATGAAGGACTGAGTCAGAGTCAAGGACACAAGAGCCACTTGGGGATGAGTATCAAAGAGATGGTAATGGATGACCTTGGGCTTGTCAGGGTGCATGACAGAAGTGAGTCGTGCCTGATGAACTCCCAGGTAGAGACAGTCCCTTGCACAGATAAGGGGGGCGGGGAAGGCAGTAAGAAGGAGGAGGAGTGTCTCTTGCCCGCACTACACAGGCACGACGCGCTCCTGCACAAGGAACATAGGCATGTTTTTTTCTTTTTTTTTGAAAATGTTTTGGAAAGAAAAAGAGCTTTGTACAAATGAGCACCGTAAGAGGTGGCTCCACATGTAAGGAGCACCTGTCTTCCTAGGCTGGTGTGTAGGCAAGGAGAACATGGAAGACTCAAGTCAGTCCTTTGAGCCCTCAGAGATCAACAGTGTGGGGTGATGTTTTCTGGCGGGAAAAAGCTAATAACACTGATTAAATATGAGATGTGGAAATTATCTGTGCTTTTCAACGATTCACATTCTCCTTAACCCACCTGTCATGGGCTCTGAGCAGTCTCAAAATAGTTCCAACTGCACACCAGAAACGGCAACACAAGTGCCATTTCCATCACACAGATAGGAAGAAACAGCAGGGTTGTAGTGGGAGGTGGTGACAGTGGAGCCTGGAAGAGTCCCAGTGATAAACAGCTGGAAGTAAGTTGGGCAGGCCGAGGTTAAGTTCTGCCTCTTTCCTGGGAAAAGTCACTTATCCAAGTTTTTTTATTTATACATGGGGGATAATAATATCTACATTGGAAGCAATTCTGAAGAGCAGTCTATGGAGCCCTTAATACCAAATCAGTACTAGTTTTCTTGATCGCCTTCTTTCCTGGAAAGAAACACTGAAATCCGGGACAGACCTGAGTGAGAGGAGAAGAGAACAGCAGTATTCCTAATCAGAAAGGGCATTAGACACAAGAGTTTCTGAACTGGCTGTAGACAGAACAAAGTGCATCTCAAAAGCCTTTGGAGTTGAGGGTTTACATGCCAACGGGTTTCCAAGGAAACAGGTTTTACAAAAGCTACTATGAGACACACTCCCTCCACAATGACAAGACAGCAGCACGTCTGCTCTCGGAGTTACTTCTTTGTTCTGACAGATGATGGAAATTTAAGAGGAAGAGGCCTAAAAGCAGGTAAGCAGCATCTATATGCCAGATTCGTAGAATGAATGAATGAATGAACAAGTGCTGTGTTTTTCCTTTGGGCAGAGATGGTTGAAAAGAAATGGGAAAGACACATAAAAGTGGCCACATGGGGCCAAGGAGGGAGCACAGGGGTACCTAAGGACATAGTTACTGGGACATAGTTACTGGGCCTGGGTCCAGTAGCAGAGGTTAGATAATAAGAAAGAAGAGCCAGAACTGGGTCTTAAAACTCTTGGTGCACCCAAAAGGCCAGGCAGCCAAAATCACACGTGGACTCAAGCCACCCGAGCACTCTTACTACTCCAGAAACAATGGCCCTGACCTGGCTGCTCCCGTACTGAAGCAGCCTTGTGAGAAGAGGTGTCCCTGAGCTCTGACACTGAGCATGGAAATTGGAATGCACTTTAGTTCTTTTTCCTTAACTAGATATTTACTAGTTATACCTAATCAAGGGCTCCCTCAATGTGAAACACTGTTTTCCAGTGAGTGTTCTGTGGAACACAAGATCTACAAGATAGCTGGTGCAGGAAGGGTATCTTGTCAGAGAATGCTGGAAAACCCTCCAATAGTCCCATCAGAGATACACAGTGCACATTGGCATGTTCTATTTGTGTGTGTGTGTGTGTGTGTGTGTGTGTGTGTGTGACAGAGTCTCACTCTGTTGCTGCAAGCTAGAGTGCCATAGTGTCACAACTCACAGCAACCTCAGGCTCTTGGGCTCAAGAGATCCTCATGCTTCAGCCTCCCAAGTAGCTGGGACTACAGGTCCCTGCCAAAACATTCAAGCAATCCTCCTGCCTCAGCCTCCCAGAGTGTTAGGATTACAGCCATGGGCCATTGTGCCCAGCCACACACTGGCATATTAAAAGCTCATGAAATCTATATGATTAGTGTCATTAAAATACATGTGACTCTTTCTCATTCAAATCTATGAAACCTCCCCCTAGAAGTGATGTGCTCCTCCAGTCCGAGCCCAGCACCCACTGCACATGCCCCACGGGAAAGACCTGGGCTCTGAAAAAGTGAGGGACATGGCCTTCTTTCATTCCATAAACAAGGAGAATGTAAATATTTTTAATATAGCTTAATTATTTCATAATGCAAGATATCTATTATTGCAACATGAAAGAGCTATAGAAAATGCTGTCTATTGCAACATGAAAGAGCCATAGAAAAATGCTGTCAACTCAATACTGTTGGCAATGTTGCTGAAGCTAGAATGTTAGAAGAAGGCATAACTTGACTTTAGGCCTCCTCCCTGATTGTTACCTGAGCGTCTTGGACTATTAACCAGCAGCTGAAGTTTTTCAGGCCTCGTCATGAGGGCAGGTATTTTGCATTTGGTTCTCTTAACCTAGCATTTGTTTCTGTAAATCTATGGACCGAAAAATATTATAGCAATCATAAGACTCTATGGGTCAAAATGTTAATGAGAGCAGGCAGGTGCCTCTCCGTGTGCTTTCATCCTGCCTCCTGCATTGGAATCACCTGAGAAGCTTGTTAAAATGCACATTCCCAGGTCTACCCGGACATTCTGGATTCTTTTTATGGGGAGAAGGGTGAGGAGCCCTATTTTAAACAGGTTCCCCCCACATCATTCTGGTCCATGTTTATGTCTGAAAACCACCACACCCAGGATTTCTAAACTGTTGAGACAACAAAGCTTTTGGGAAAGACACGACACGCAGAAGCCAAGAGTAGAAACTGGGGGCACTGGGCTCATGGTAACTAACAACAAAGGACACTCCAGAGAAGGAATGTTCGGTTCCATGCCAGAGCATGAACCCTGCTCCAGAAGCTGCCCGGACAGGATTTTTACAGTTACATTGGCAGGGACGCTCCGCAGTGGAAAGTGGGATGCTACAGCTGCTCACGACTGGACAAGAGGAGCCATCAGAGCCTACGGGTCTCAGCACAAACTTTAATCTCACTATGGACACTCGCGAGGCCACTTGGCTTTTCACACAAAGCATCCCACTGAAGAGCTCACCCCTGGGAAGCACAGCCATCTGTTGGAGAGGTGGCAGGTACTCTGCAGGTGTCGGCGTGCAGAGCACCCAGGGATGCTCCACAGGCAGGTACTGTGGTTCTTGTTTTAGCAATGAGGCAAAGGAGGCGCTGAGAGCTGATGTGACTGGGCCAAACTTACATAAACAGTGCGTGGCGGCGGAGCAAGACCCTGGCCAAGGGTTGAGGGACCCCCAAGGCCAGGATTTTCCTACACCAAAGGTGCTGCCTAGGCAGAAAACACCACAACAGGTGTGTCCTCGTCCCCTTGGAAGTTGAATTTCTCAATGTAAATAAACTGGTGGGAGCCACGGTAACCCCACCCTGGTACTGCCATCCTGTTAGCCCAAGCAGACAGGCAGATAGCCCCTCTCTTTGCTTATCTTTAGCTGAAACAACAAAACCCCTAAGAATCTTCCATTTGTGAAGATACCTTGCATTTATTAAATAATTAAGCTATATAATTAGCTCCTTGCCCAAAGTTGGCCCGACGGTAATTTATAAAGAACCACAATTCTTTCCTGCTTCTCTAATATTATTCTCTATACCTCCTCCAATCCAATCTTCACTCCATTTCCCTTATACTATGCTCCCCTCCCCCATCACCCTTCCTCTGCTCGCTGGAGGGGACCTAATACCAGCCAACCATACTTACTGAGCAATTTGCATATTACTGTCTTTCTTCTTCTGGTTCTATCAATGTCTGAGTTCATCTTGGCTGCTATAACAAAATATAAACTAGGTGGCTTATAAACAACCAAAATGTATTTCTCATAGTTCTGGGGACTAGGAAGTCCAAGATCAAGGCACCAGCAGATTCAGTATCTGGAGAGCGTCTGCCTTCTGGCTCATAGACAGCATCTTTATACTGTGTCCTCACATAGTGGAAGGGGCCAGCTAGCTCTGTGGAGTCTCTTTTATAAAGGGCACTAATCCCCATCATGAGGGTTTTACCCTAATCATCTAATCACCTCCCAAAGGTCTCACTTTCAAATACTATCACCTTGGGGGTTAGGATTTCAACATGTGAATTTTGAGGGGAAACAAACATTCAGACCATAGGAATCAGGCCTTGGCTCTCATACTCATGAAGAAAGAAGGGCTTTGCCCCAGTAGAAGCAGGTAGGGGGCAGGAGCTGGGAGTTGGGGGATGTGGTTTCCCACTCCCAAGCCAGCTTGTTAATGCCCAGAAAACCCAGAAGTTCAGATGCTTCCATAGGGAACACAACCCTAATTAGCTATTGGCCATTACTGCTCATTATTTACATACTTGGAATCATCTTAGAGCACTTAACAAAAGTGAGCCCACACGGAAATGTAGAAACATGAAAATCTACAACCTCTATGAAGTTTTTCACTGACACATTCAAGAAATATTTATTGCAAGAAGCGGGGAGGCATGTTCCTGAAGAACAGATGCTCTGAACTCCAACTAACCCTGTTTGAACCCTGGCTCTCCCTAATTACCAGCCCCATGACCTGAGGATGCCAACTTCTCAAAGTCTCTGTTTCCTCAAGTGTGAATGGGTTTCATAACAGTACTTATTTCATAAGGCTGTTATGAAAACAAAATAAGACAAGTCATGTTGATAATTTATTGTCATAATACATAACAATTAAGACATCAACAAATGGTGGCTATAATTTTTATTAAATATATTGAGTGCTTTCTCTGCACCAAGCACAATACTATGCACTGAAGCTAAGGAGATAAATAAAGTCCCTGCCTTCAAGAAGCAGTCAGTGGAAGAAAGAGTCACATAAACAGATAATCATAACCTTATAGGTTCAATAATAGAAATGCATAAATAAGGGCTGTGGGATCCATAAGGAGTGACTAACTCTGAGAGAGTCAAGGTCACCTAAACCTATCAAGAATAAGTAGGAGTTTGACAGATGAAATGAATCAGCATGTGCCAAGGCCATGAAGGCCTCACGAGTGTGGCACATTAGGGAACGAGGAGAGAGGAGCCAATGAGACAAACCAGGGAAGAGAGACTGGGGCCTGAGAGCCAAAGGCCCTGTTCATCAAAGTTGGGATATTTGATGTATTGTCTGTCTCTACCACTACAAGGTCAGCTCCTTGAGGGCAAGGGTTTTTGTGTTGTGTGTGTCTTTGTCCTCAGTGCCCAGAACAGAGACTGACACATGGTAAACTCTCAAGAAGTGTTTGTTAAGGCAATTCATTAACTTCATCCTATAGATAATGAATGAGCCATAGGAAGTCCACTCAGGCAATGGGTTAAAAGTTGGCCTGGAAGAAGAAACAAGTGTCATGATGAGTACAAGTGTCATCGTGAGTGTCATCGTGAGTACAGACAATCCCTGACTTATGATGACTTGAATATTTTTCGACTTACAATGGTGCAAAAGTGATATGCCTTCAATAGAAACTGTCCTTCAGATACCCAAATAATTGTTCTGTTTTTTTACCTTTCAATAAATTATATAAGATTCTCAACACTTTATTATGAAATAGACTTTGATTTAAATGATTTTGTCCAACTGTCAGCTAATGTAAGTGTTCTGAGCATGTTCAAGATAGGTTAGGCTAAGCACTTCATTTTTGACTCTTGATATTTTCAACTTACAATGGGTTTATCAAATTATAACCCCTTTGTAAGTTGAGGATCATCTGTTCTAGGAAACTATGATAGTAGTAAGGGCCTCCAAGGAGGCATGGCAATGGGGTGGGGAAAGACATTTCCAAAGTTGAATTGATGCAATTTTTGAGATGTTAAGGCCCCTATTGAATGAGGTAGTGAGGAGATGTTAGGAGAAAGGAAAAAAAAAGTTGACTTGACTCAGTAAGCAACGATGCATTATGCAGGGAGGGGTAGGGGAGGGCTATTAGTTGAAGTAACACATGTTGCCATTCAGAATAGACTTGGATGGCACAGGTTGGGGTGTAAAAGATAAGTAGTTAATATTGTATGTGTTGAATTTGAGGTCTCTGTGGGGCATCTAAGTAGAGCTGTCCAGTTGACAATGACTGTGTAAGTGTAGAGTTTGATAGAAACAATGAGAAACTCTGATCAAGATTCACTGCAACAGGTAAAGTCCCCAAGGGAGAGAATTTAGTGTGGAAAAGCAGACCAAATCCTCTTCAATAGCATAGTCCTTGAATACCAAGAATGTGAGAATCACTGGATTAGAAATACTTAGATGTACAAGCCAGAATATTAGCCTTAAATGGGTTTATAACTGGCAGGGAGAGACAAGAGATAAACACAAAATACAGAATAAAACTGGAGAATGAAAACAGCATGAAAATTGAAACAACAGTTTGATTCAGTGGCAGAAGGGATTTCTTCCAGAATGTTGAAGAAAGACTACTCACTGAATTACACAAATATAAAGCTGAGGGTAGTGATGGGAGTCTCAGGCCTCCAGAGGAGGTGAGCTGTGCAAGGACGTTGAAGGATGGGTAGGATTTACAAAAGGAAAAACACAACTTCTGCAAATAACCATTACCACCTCTCATCAGATAGATGTAACAGACATGCCAGGACCCTCTGGTGCAGCAAATGCTCTCTGACCCAGATGTGGCACTATAATTCACTGTTAATCACACTGATAGGCAGAAATGTCGCCCACACTTGGAAAACAAGTCATTTGGAGAGAAAAAGACGATGTGAAGTGTCTCCTTTTGTTTTTGTGCTTTGTAGTGAATGCTATTGCATATGTGAAGAAAAGGCACGAGACGTGCTGAATAGAAGCAGCAGGAAGAGATAGCAAGGAAGAGAAGTGTCCCTGCTCTTCAATTGCACCAAAGTCTGTCATGCAGAAGAGGGACTCGATGTATCAGATGCCAATGGACAGAAGCTCTTAGGAATCAAACTTCAGGATGTTATACAGATGCCCAACAGTCAAAGATGTCAGAAGGGAAGAATGGGCTGCCTTGGGGACAATGCAGGGCCTTTCACTGCTGGCAGTGTTCAATCAGGTCTTAACAGCAGTGCTATGGAACAGATTCAAATAGGGCAGGAAATGTCCATTCCAAGAATCTAAGGTTCTGCAATTCTTAGCTAAACAACCAAGATCATTTCACTGACAGTAGTACTTCTACATGCTACACAGTATGTCTAGAGAGGACTTGGTGGTTGTTCTTTCTTGAGGTGGTAAAGGCAACCCCTCAAAAGCAGGCATTTAACTGTGCTGCAGAGAATCCGGTGAGCAGTGGGATCCAAGCTTCACTTGGTCACAGGCAATGGCATCAGTGCCGGAAGCAAGGGTGTCCTCTCAGTGGCTGCATAGGACAGGGAGGGGAAAGCGAGAGGCACCCTTAAATACCAGCCTAACTCAGTAAGAAGGCTGTTCACACCTGTGGAAAGAGGACAAAAGATACCCCAAATCTGTTTCCGGGGCTTGATCTTCAAGAGCCTCATTTAAAACTTTGGACTAATTTAAAACTTTTTCTTTTTAAGAATTAAGAGCCTTTCACAACTGCTGTCTCACGTATCCATCTAACAGCCCATGAAATGTCATTATTTCAATTTTGCAGATAAAAAAAAAATCAAGGCACAAAAATAAGTCAATCATAGTGTTGTAAGTATAGTGGAGTCATACCTTCCATTGGGTGAGGTTCTAAAATTAGCTCATAAGGAAAAAATCACATGTGCTCAGAATTGCCTTTGAAAATCCCTGAATTCAATGGTGAAGTATAGTCCACGCAGTAGAGTATATAATAAAGGATATAAACACACAATGCAAATTTTAAATGTGTATCTCTCTTTAAATTATAGAAAAGAGAGAAAAATGAAGGTATCCTGTGTACAGTTAAGTTTTCCTAATTCAAACGCACACACTCAGTGGAGAAGCCACTGTACTCACAGAGTGTTAAACTCCATGGCTCCGTATCGGTGCGCAACAGGTGAGCTGACCTGTCAGAAGCTGAAAAATGACACACTAGGTCCCATTTCCGGGGCACTGACTGCCTCCCCAGCACTGCGCTGAGCACTTTATTAAATCCTCACACCCCCTCGCCTCTGGGGTAGACACTGCTAATAGCCCCATTTTATAGATGACAGTCGGAGGCTGACAGACAGAGCGAACCCCACATCACACGCACACAGCTACAGGGCGGCAGAGCTGGACACAGAGGTCTGTGTGACTCAAAAACCTGGTCACTGAGGAGCAATTGTCCAATCGCTTGTGCATTACAATCACTCGCCCGGGGAGGGAGCCTGTTAAAAATGGAGTTTCCTGGGTCCATCTCAGGCCAGTTGGCTCCAAATCTGAGCTCCCTTCCCAGTCGACTCTGATGCAGGTGGTCTGCTGACCACACTTTGAGAAGTCCTGCTAGTGGTTCTAATGCCCTGCCTACTTCACTTTCTACTAAACCGCATGTCAGTGCTGTCAGCGTGATGCCAGGGAGATATAAATAAACATTTGATGATGATCAGGGACAAGGTTGCAGCCACATCCCCTTCCCTCTCATCTCAGCAGCAACTTGCCTGGAGCTCCTCCAGAAGCTCACCCAGTGACCTTGGGTTTGTTTTAATAATTCGGGGCACAGTAAAGCTCTAGAAACTCTGAGACTTTTTCCTGCATGAAATCTGATTCATGGTTAATCCAAATAAGCTTTTTACTTTAAAAAAAAAACCTCCAAGGCTGATTACAAGTTCAGGTTTGGCTGTCACACCCCACAAAGGCATCCAGTCATGGGCTTGAGTTTCTGAATGGAATCATTCTGCTCCTTTTGATTGAAAAGGCACATGATCTAGTGCCAGATGGCGACATTTGTACAAGTCAAGCCGGATTAAGTCAAGAGCTCTAGTGAAGCATGATGCAGATAAAGAAAATGACAGATTATCTACACATGCACACACACACAGCTAATGCTAAATTAGTTTTTTTAATTTCAAATTAATACGAGGGTACAAATGTTTAGGTTGTATTGTCTTCAATTCTAAGGTAAAGTTCAGGTTGCCGTGGAGCCCCCCACTCAAGGGGTGTGCTAAACACCCTCGCATTGTGCACATTAGGTGAGATCCCGCCAATCACCCTCCCTCCCCCCCACTCTCGCCGCCTCCTTGCTAGACTATATTTGTGTTTTATCTTTCTTGTGGATGTGTACTTGTTTATATGTTGGTTTCATATCAGTGTTGAGTACACTGGATTATTTTTTCATTCTTGAGATGATTTGCTAAGAGGAATGTGTTTCAACTCCATTCCAGTAAACACAAAAGATGTAAAGTCTCCATCTTTCTTATGACTGAGTAGTACTCCATGGCATACATACGTCAGAGTTTGTTAATTCCTTCCTGGGTTGATGGGCATTTGAGTTGCTTCCACAACTTGGCAATTGTGAGATGAGCTGCAGTAAACCCAGCTAATGCTAAATTCTTTAAACCGTGGCAGCAGAGTCTCTGTCAGCCTACCCCTGTTCCCCACCCTCTGTCCCCAGCCTTTCTCAACTGGGTACACTCCTTCATCAGCCCACCCGCAGCTGGCACGTCCACAGTGCAGGCACAGCCCGCCCTACATCAGGCAGCCCAGAACTAGGCCACTGGTGCCCTCCCTACCCCCACGGTGACCTGCACACTTCAAGCCTACTTTGTCCACTCTAAGCACAGCATGAGCAGCCTGGATCCTCGGCACAGAGGAGGACACTCTTATCCTCCCAGCTTTCCAACCAGGCCCCTCGGCATCCATCCATCCCTCACTCCTTTTCCTGAGCTTTTCCCTCCACAGCTAATCCGTATGAAGTCCTATCATCCCTGCCTCTAGTCCACCTGCCTCTGGCTCCTGCTGCCAGGAGGACGCCAGCTCCAGCCACCACACTCCCTCTCTGGGTTGCTGTAGCAGCCTCCAACTGTTCCCGTGCCCCAAGGGTCACCCATGGCTGCCTGATTGCTCCCACCGTGCGCGTGCACAAGCCTGGCTCAGAGGAAGGTACTACACACACTGACCATCAACCCGTGAATGATAAAGATCTCATTTAAGCATCCACATTCCCTTGCCCTTCCTCTATTCTCATTCTCCACCATCTCCCCTTAAACTTTCATGGCTGCCCCTTGCTATTAAAACTGAGTCCAAACTCCTTTTGATTGTGTGCAAAGGTTGTGCACGGGCATTAATCTACATGTGTCACTCGCTACTTCCCTCATCGCACTCCGCACTCCAGCCACAGTCTAGCCAGACAGATTGCATCAATCAGATCTCAGCCCTGGGGTTGTGAAGACAATCCAATTGATAGCTAATGTCTCCAGGGATGATTCCATTTTCTATTTCCCAATGAAGCCAGGATACTTAGAAGTTATAAATATTTTAGGCGTGTTTCAATTATTCAGGGGATGATGATCTCATTGTGTGTTATACAGATTTCTTTGTGTCCCCTCCTCTGTGACTTGTCAACTGCTCTCTTGTTTTAAAATTATAGCTAATATAAGTATCTAAACCAGGCATCCTCAAACTTTTTAAACAGGGGGCCAATTCACTGTTCCTTAGACTGTTAGAGGGCTGGACTGTAGTTTAAAAAATAAAACTATGAACAAATTCCTATGCACATATCTTATTTTGAAGTAAAAAACAAAATGGGAACAAATACAATTCACACCGAAGCATGTGGCCTGTGGGCCGTAGTTTGAGGACCCCTGAATTCTAAACGATGTAAAAAGTACATTTTCCAGTCAATGCTTCATTCAATCACTCAGTAACTATTTCTTGATCATCTACTCAGTGCCAAGCAGGGTGCAAGGCCCAATGATTATTGGGCTCAAACTGCAAGGCAAACACAACCCCTTCCCTCACGAAACATATATTTTAGCCAGAAGACGGGCTTTAAACAACAAATTATCTAATTAACTATTTGATGACCATTTTGGAAAGTACTATGAGGGAAGAACCAGCTGCAAAGAGACCATAGATGGTCTAGCCTAGAGCAAAGACAAAGACTTCTTTGAGAAACTGATGTGTGAATTGAGACCTAAAGGTTAAACAAGGATCAAGTCCACAGGCAGGGCAGGTTGGGGGGAAGCACCCAGGCAGAGGGAACAGCATTTATTTGCACAGATCCACACAGAAGGGGAAATGTTTGAGGACAAAGGACAGGAGAAGACCAAAAACCAGTCCAAGAGGGGCGGCAGGGCCAGAACCTTTAGGCCTTGCAAGCCAGTGCTACTCAAACTATTTATTTCTAACATGTCAAAGACTGATACTTATGTACAATACAATAAAAATTAACTACCAGGGCATTGAAATTAAAAGATACACAAAATGCAAGCCCCAATTTTTTTGCCATTAGTTTTAACAAACAAAAAATTATTCTGCCAGTTGCTAAGTCTCTAATGGTTGACCTCAATTTGTGTGCTTTTTCGTGGTCTGACAATAACAAACGGTCCACAGACTGGCTCCAGGAACCTCATCTTGAGTAGCAGCGCAGTAGATGGGAAGTCAGAGTTGTGTTTTTCAAAGATCACGCTGGCTGTGGTATGGCAGATGGGGTTGGGGTGGGAGGGGCAGTTGGGGCTATTGCGAGTGTCTTGATTAGAGATCATGTGCCTTAGCGAGAATGATATTTTATGCCTGTGACAACCTATAAACTGCCATCAATATTCATTATTAAGTGAAAACTAGAGGTCATCTCTACAAGTAGAATTCACATATCCAAAAACCTAGTAAACCCAGACTCTCTGAAGACTCACTTAAAGGCAGCTCTTAGGGGCACCTCACTGGTGACCTTATAACAAGATCCTTTTTGCTGCCTCTGTAAATAGGTTTCCTATGCCATTCGCAGCAGAGTTGGCCTTTACTGAAACCCCTTAATGCCCCTTCAGTGCTACCGGCCTTCCAGAGAATACACCTGCCATTCCTTATGCAAATGCCTTACAATGAATAGACCCTCAGAGGTAGAAAGAGAATCTGCTTATATGTAAGAGGCTGTTATTTTCATCACTTTCTCATCTATCTTAAAATGATAGATTTTCAAAGGTCCTGATGACTTTTAAAGGACAATTGAGTTTATGCAGCTGGGAGAGAAGAAGGGTTCGGGGAAGGCCAAGATGGTTTCAATTTAATTCAAACAAACATTTCTGTAGCATAAGCAACGTGCCAGGCATTGAGCCGGACACTGAGGTCACAGACACGGGGAGACAATATCTAAATAATAAAGTAATAAAAGGCAATGCTGCATGATAAACACGACACACAGACACGTGCGCAGCAGAGCCCAGCAGAGGGAGTGTCCATTCTGAGGGCGGGGGAGAACATTTCCCACATGGGGTGGTGACTGATCTGCTTTTAAAACAGGGAAAGAAATTTTCCTAGCAGACGAGCCTAAAAACACTATTCTAGGCTAAGGAATTGGCACTATGCGCTGGGAAACCACAGACAGCTGCCTACCGAGAAAATGCATAGGAACAGGGCATAATGGGATGGGGGGGCTACAAAAGGCCTGTGCACCAGAGAAACAAAGAAATGAGGCCATGAGGACTTGTCTGAGAATCTGGGCTGGACTAGACTCCAAGGGTACTGGGCCTGCTGGTGTGATTATTATAGCTGAAAGAAAAAAACAGTGGTTTGTGCACGTGACACTCCTTCATGGAGACCTCCAGAAACAACAGGATGAGACTCTGAGGGAGCTGGAAGTCCTATGGAATGCAGGAGACAAATGCCAGTGACATTGGACTTGCTACTGTGACGTCACTTACACTGACAGGTCCAGGGAACTCAGGTCCCTGCACATTCATGTGAGGGTACAAAACTGTGGGTGTCGCCCTGGATGCAAAGGCACAGCTTTCCCCTACCAGACCTCCTAAAAGGCAGAAAAACCCTCTCCTTTCCCTCCCAACTTTCAAATGTAGCCAGAAAGCCCTGTGGCTTCCCTTCCTCACGTCACCATATTCCAAATGCAATAAATAAATGCTATTTTCTAAGCGGATGATAAAGAAAGAAAGCTACTGATGTTTTCACTACTATTTATCAGAGACAGCACTAACTGAGTTAAACCACCCAGAGTGTGTAAGAGTGTGTGTGTTGTGTACGTGTGGACATGTGCATGCTTGTGTATGTGCTCACATACACACATGTGCAGTGCAAGAGGGAAAGGCAGAGATCTCAGAGACCCTGCTTCAGAGAAGCACCCCCCACCTAACGGGGCTGCACCAGGCAGGGGTCTAGGACCTCGCGATCGACTCCATGCTTCCAACAAACCCCCAGCCCTGAAATCCTCTCAGGAGATAATGGCTGCCCCCCAGATACACACCTTGAAATCCGACTTAGAAAAACATTTCCTTTCTTCTTAGGAACCCATCAAATATGGCCAGCCTAATAAGGTACCTGTAACACTTAACCTTTCCCTGTTGCCAAAGTATTCCCACAAGAGCTCTGAAACCCAAGTCTCTCTGTTTTGGAAATCTCCCACGTTGATAACAAGAGATCCCAGAGGCTGTGCAGAGCCCAGAGCATGAACCCAGGATGCTGACGTCACGTTGCAAAGCTGTTAAGAGCATTAATGAGTTCATGGGAGTCTAGGCCACTCTGATGGGAGACACCAAGATAAGCCCCTTGCCCTTTCCTCTTTCCACTGCGAGAGCAGCAGTGGAATGAGGCCAGGCTTTATATTTGCAGAGACCTCAATTTGAACATGGCTAGACCACACTCAAAACTCTTAAACTTGACAGTGCATCAGAACCAACTGGAGAGCTTGGTAAAACACAGATTCCTGGGCCTCACCTCAGAGGTTCTGATTTAGCGAGGCTGGTATGGCCCCAAGAATTTGCATTTGGACCACATTTTGAGCAGCCTTGAGCTACCACTTATGACCTCAATGATCTTTGCCAAGTTACTTAACTTCCCCAAGCCTCAGTTTCCTCATGTTTTAAATAAGCATAGCAATATCTGTCTCAAGTCTCCATGGGTAGGCATCATATAAGAGAGCCTGTTTTCCATTACTGGTACATAAAAGGGATTTGACCAATGGAAATTTTTATTGGAAAAAGAAGTACCAAGAGAGCCACAAGCTCTCTGGACAGCAATACAGGTAGAATCCTGGGCCCTAAAGCCCAAATCTCAGAAAGAAAGTATAACACGCACACACACCTCATGTGTTAAAATAGTATCAGCTCCCTAGGTTCCTTGAGGTTTACTTGCTCTTAAGAAGAAAGGAAGAAAATGAAGCTACAAGGAACTGTCCTGCTGGCTTCCACTTCAATATCATTTAGTTGTGAAACATTCACAAATCAGAGCCATAGTTTTGTGCTGGGTTCCAGGGACTGAGCCGAACGGGTGCTCACTCCTGTGCCTGAGAATATCATGGAGCCAGACACAGCAAATAACTAAAACGTATTAAGGATCACATGAGAAATACTATGAAATGCCATGGAAGCCAGAGAGAAAAGGATATTTGTCCTGCCTGCAAAGAAGTAAAGGATTTGGAAAGCTTCGCTGAGGAGGGTACAATTGCAACGGGGCTTGAAGGATACTTAGGACGAGGACCAGGGACATCCCAAGCAGAAAGAAAAGCACAGATGCAGGACAATCAGTGGCAAGCTTGGCCTGTGGTGTGCCCAGAGTTAAGCACACACGGGCAGCAGCAGAGCCTAGTGGAAATCCAGGAAGGGCCTGGAAAACTGTGGTGAGAAATTCCTCATGAGGGAAATAAGGACACATCAAATGTTTAGGCAGAGACGTAACACAATCCCACTGTTTCAAATCCAGCACTGTGGCAGCTGTGTGCAGAGACAGTGGAAGACCGAGATTAGGAGGGAGACCACTCAGGAGGCAAGGGATGGTTAAAGTCTGACCCACAGCGATTACATAGACAAGGAAATGAGGAGGAGAAATTAAAAGGCATTTCACCCAACTAGTTCTGATGTATTTGGCCACTTCATTTAAGGCAGAGTTCACACGAGGAATTAATCTTCGGGGACCTGAGCATATGACCTTTAACAAACAGATGTCTCCCAGGAGGTTTCATTCAAGTGGGTATAAAACATGAGTAGTTGGCTTGGCGGTGGTTTCTAAAAGTTTAGCGTAAACATCCTGTTCAGAGATACAAACAAGGGACTCCCGCTGCAGGCCTGGCAGTGTGACTGTCCTGTCAGATGACTAGGCTAGGAGGCTCAGAATGGGGGCAGCCAACCAAGTCAGTTGGTGGCAAAGCTCTGGAGGTGCACACCCCAGCCCCCCTTCCTCCAGAGCCTGAGTGGAAGATGTACTGGCACCTAGTTGTGAGAACTGCATTTCTGCCACAGAAGCCAGTCCCCTCTGCCGGCATCTCTGCCAGCCTAGCCAGGGTGTTCCTGTTGTCCACTCGGCCTCAACTGGCCACAGGGCGATTCAGCTGCTCATCGGCTCCCCTGCCATGCTCCGGG
>CAUYRH010009475.1:0-31131 GCA_963574655.1 Perodicticus potto | reverse complement strand
CTCGTTAGGAACCTGTGGCACAACTGCCCTCAGACCCCTTCTTCTACATATTCACCCCTGTACCACCCTGCAATACCAGCACCTTCCCCATTTGGGGGAGGAGCACGAGGTTATAGGGGCTCAGGAAACTTGCCTGGGTTTTTCACACTTCTGAGTATCACTTCTTTTTTTTGTAGAGACAGAGTCTCACTTCATCGCCCTTGGTAGAGTGCCGTGGCGTCACACAGCTCACAGCAACCTCCAACTCCTGGGCTTAGGCGATTCTCTTGCCTCAGCCTCCCGAGTACCTGGGACTACAGGCGCCCACCACAACACCCGGCTATTTTTCTGTTTTGCAGTTCGGCCAAGGCCAGGTTTGAACCAGCCACCTTCAGTATATGGGGCCGGCACCCTACTTGATAAGCCACAGGCGCCGCCCCTGAGTATCACTTTTTTAGGGATTCAGGACCCCGGTTGGGCCAGGAGGGACCCTGGAGACCCCGAGAAAGGCAGGGAAGAAATGAGAAGGCGCACTCGGCTGGGCCTTGGGATGTGATGGCTGCTCACCCAGGCCTCCGGCTCAGCCCCCAGCCTCCCATCTGCTGGGCTGGCAGGCACCTCTGCTCCTGGTTCCAGCTCCAAGGGGCAGGTATGGTGACTGTGGCCCTGGGCAGCAGTGGGTGGCTCCTCAAGTTACCCCAGGATATGCACCTGGTTAATAAGCCACAGGGAGGAATTTCTCGGGAGAAAGGGCATGAGCATGCAGGGACACTCACCCTGACATAGACAAACAGGACTTGGCTTTGGCCAAAGGCCACTTTTATGTATTAGAACAGTCCAGAATGCAGACTAGCCCTGGCAAAGCAACTGCTATACTGACTGTATGCCTATAGAGTATAGTGTGGGCACTGCCACCTCCAATTATGCAACCGTGGGGGGGCCCCTACCTGAGTCAGCCTCAGTTTCCCTACCTATGCAAGAGAGATCCAAACACAGTAAAGGAGGATCTAAACATCAGGGATGCCTCGTGCCAGCATAGGGAGGGTGTGGATGTGTTATTATTTTTGTTACATATTATTTCATTTTACATACAGTAAAATCTGTTAGGGGTCTGCAAGCTATGGCCCACAGGCCACATGCAGCCCACCGAGGACATTTATCCAGCCCACCGGGTGATTTTTGCCACCATTGCCTGTCCTGCTCAGCAGCGGACTCATCTGGGCTGTGTGCCGCACTCTCTGACTCCCCTCCTTCTCTCTGTCTCTCAACTCCTCCCTGGAGTGATCGGACGGACGAGTCTCGAGCTTGCCTGTGCAAAGCCTGCTGCTGCCTGAGGACCAAGGTAAGAACAAGTTAGGATTTATTTTTTTTTTTTGAAGTTTTTTTTGTTTTCATTTTGCAGTTAGTAGGGCCTTTCTTTTGCGGTTAAGGGGGGCCTTTTTTTTCTGAAGTTAGGAGGTCTTTGTGCGGTGTGCATAGGAATTTGTTCATAGTTTTTTTTTTTTTAAACTATAGTCTGGCCCTCCAATGGTCTGAGGGTCAGTGAACTGGCCCCCTGTTTAAAAAGTCTGAGGACCCCTGGTCTACATTATTCTGAGTACAGGTCTGAGTTTTTTTTTTTCTGTAGAGACAGAATCACACTTTGTCACCCTTGGTAGAGTCCCGTGGCATCACAGCTCACAGCAACCTCCAACTCCTGGGCTTAGGCAATTCTCTTGCCTCAGCCTCCTGAGTAGCTGGGACCACAGGTGCCTACCACAATGCCCGGCTATATTTTTTGTTGCAGTTTGGCCGGGGCCGGGTTTGAACCCACCACCCTCAGTATATGGGGCTGGCACCCTACTCACTGAGCCACAGGTGCCGCCCAGGTCTGAGTGTTAATATACACATCAATTCGTGTAATCACCCCTGCAAAAACAAAAAGCAAATCCACCACCTGTCAAAAACAGATCCTTGTGAACTCAGTGACTTCCTGGCAGGCAGTGGAGCTGGTCAGGTTGGGACGTCCCATCCTCGTCAGGTCTGGTCTGGTCTGGGCTGCAGACAGTCCTTGTGTCAGTCCTGCTTTGACTCTGCAGCTCACAAAGATATGCCTGAGGGTGCACCGTAGTGCTCTCTGTAGTACGCACAGCCTCGGGGTGAGTCCGGGAGCTCTTGAGCACCCCCAGCCCCTGACACTGGGAACTGGTGGTGCAGGACACCTGAGGACCTGACCTTCCATGGGCATGAGGCGCAGCCTGTTCCATAAGCACCTACCTCTGCGCATCGCCTCAGGCAATCGGCACAGCTAGATGTGAATGTGCCCATTGTGAAGACAGGAAGAGTGAGGCAGACAGGGAATGGCAGCATGACAATGGCAAAGCTGCATGTCAGGTGATGGGCATAGCTGCTGAGAAAACAGGTGGAATTTTCCTTGATTAAAAGTTTAAGAAGGTAGAACCCTCTAGCATTTGGTCTCTCTCTCTGCAGGAAAGCAGATAGTTTGCTATTTGGAGAGTAGGTCAGATTACTCATCATCAGCAAGAATCCTCCACACCCTCCCATTTCTCCTTCACAGGAGCCTGGGCGTGGCTCAGAAAAAGGAAAAAGCAGCAGCGTCTGAGGAGCAGGATTCTGAAAATCAATGAAACAGTCTCTCGATCCTCCTTCCCTTCCACCTTTATCCTCAAGGATTCCATCAGGAAACCAGCCCGATGCCCTCAGGCATCCTTCCCTGTAATGAACTGATCGCACCCAGAGTGGTCCTGGCGCTGGGTGTACCTAGGACGACTGAGCACGCAGCCCCTCCCATCATTTTCTGGGTCCTGAGCCCTGGTTGAGAATCTGCTGAGTTTAATCTGCAAGCACAGCTCCTCTTTCCCCGTCTCCCAGCCCCAGACTCTCTGCTCTGTCTTTTCTCCCTCTCCCTGTCTCCCTCAATCTCCCCTTCCCCTCCCTGCTACCGCTCCCACGTGTGTGTGGATACACACTTTTTGTCAGTCTCTGTCTCTCTCTGGGACACGTCTTCAATTGCAGCTCAGGTGTGGAGGCTCAGCCACTTTCATTGCTAAGATCGTAAGCACCTGCCCAGTGTCTGCACCAAGAACTTGAGGACCCTCAGGGCCTGCTGGTCAGAGGCAGGCCCAGCTGCCTCTGCTCCCACCTGCTGCCTCCTGTCTTAGCCTGGCCCAACCTCACCCCTCCCTGGGAAGTAGAACTGGAGACAGGGTTCCTAAAGGCAAGGGGGGTTTTTTTGTTTTTGATTTTTTTTTTTTTGAGACAGACTCTCAAGCTGTTGCTCCGGGTGGAGTGCTATGTCATCATAGCTCACAGCAACCTCCAACTGTTGGGTTCAAGCTGTGCTCTTGCCTCAGTTTTTCTGTTTTTACTAGAGATGGGGATGGGGTCTCCTTTTTGCTCAGGCTGATCTCAATCTCATGAGCTCAAGCTATCCACCCACTTCAGCCTCCCAGAGTGCTAGGATTACAGGTATGAGATACCTCGCCCAGCCACTATGTTTATTTTTGAAGCACCCCAAGGAACAGAAGTAGGCTAGGGGTGTGGGGGCCAGGAAGGGGTAGCTTGAGCCAGACATCCAGTGGGTATGATGACCAGGTCTCCGAGGACCTGTAGAAAGTTTCTCACGATTGTTCAGTTGAGGCTCTGATGCCCCATGGCCAAGAGTGCCTGTGGGTGCTGATTCCCTTGCCCGTGGGCTGCCGCTCCATGAAACCCCCACAAGCATCCTGCACTGGGTGTGGCGAAGCCTGAACAGAACTTGAGAGGACTTGAGAGTCATCTGCCAACCAAGGCAAGAAGCCCATCAGATTCTAGCTCTGCAAAGTGGGTTTTTTTGCCCTGGCTATCATTCTTACTGCTCCCACCTTTGGAAAGTCCAGCCCACCAGGGGGCCCACAGGCTGACCCATCTCTGCAGATTGGTCCAGGAGGGTCAGCGAACATACCCACCGGAGTCCAGCTCAGGCTACCCCCTCCTGGCCCCCTTACCCCTAGCCCACTTCTGTTCCTTGGGGTGCTTTAAAAATAAACATTATGGCCAGGCACGGTGGCTCACGCCTGTAATCTTAGCATTCTGGGAGGCCGAGGTGAGTGGACATGCTGCAGGTGACCATGAGGCCATTCAGATACCACCATCTCCTCCCCTTACCCACTGCCATTTACCTGCACATACCTTGGTCAGCATTGGTGACCCACACTTCCACCTCTAAGGGCCCTGGACCAGGCATCACTTGCGCCTGTCATACATTAGTTGTGGCAATCACCTACTGTTATCTCTGGGCATAGAAGAACCTAGAAAGGCCCCAGTGGAGCTTCCAAGTTCCAGGCCCTTTCCTCCTCCCCACCCTCCCTGGAAAGGGACCTCCCCATTTCCAGGACAGTGAGGACCAATTACTGTCTCTCCCACCAAGAATGACTCTTCTTTGCCTTGTAGGCCGTTGGTATGAGGCACCCAGTAATAGTTTCAAATTCAACAGGTTCCACTGAATGTTTACTCTGTCCCTTGGTGGAAGTGTCACTGTCCCCCACCCTGAAGCAGGACGTCTAATACAACAGAGCCAAAGACTATGGTGCACAGTCTTCAGGGGATGGGAGGGTCACTGCAAAGGACAGTGTTTCCGCCCTTGGCTCTGGGCTCATGCTGCACCCATGCTTTGTTGCACATACTGCATGCCAGGAAGCAGGGCCCAGCCCCTCAGTGGGCTGAGCCTTGGGTAGTTCATTCCAGCAACCTGCAGGTCCTCTGAGATGGGGTATGTGGAAGGATAAGGGAATCCCATGGCCTGAGGCCTCCTCCTCAGGAGCCTGCATAGACAATACTGTGGATTATTATTGGCAAATGAAATCCTGACTGTGGCCTATAGGACTTTCTACCCAATTTATTCCATAGTAAACAGTTCAGCAAGGTGAATGCTAAGGCATTTCCCTGAACCACAGTGGATATCCTTTCTCCCTTGCATGTTGCCTAAAGCAGAGTTGGGAGTTGTCATCTTTCTTTCCAGCTCTCAAGAAGGGTCAGGTAAGCCGGAAGCTCTTAGGAATTCTCTGGGTATACAAGCCAGACCATGGAACAGGCAAAAGGTGAGGGCCTCCGACTGTTCTGCTGCTTAGATCAAAAGCAATCCCAACATCATGCATGCTAACCAGAGGGAGACTGTGCCAAGGACACTTAAGCCTACTGGCATTCATTTCAGTCGACAGACACTGTCCACTTGGGCTTGGGGTTATAAATAACAAAAACTCAGGTCTGAGTGGCTCAAACAAAAAGGACTTCTTCTTTGGCTCAGGGATCCAGAAGCAAATGAAAAGGACTTCTTCTTAGGCTCAGGGATCCAGAGGTAAATGAATCTCAGGATTGACTTAATCCAGGGATTCTGGGCCCCCCTGTCCACAAATTTCCGGGTGTTGGCTTCATCCTCAGCCTGGCTCCCCACATAGGGACAAAATTGCAATAGCCATCACTGGTTTACATCTCTCCTAAAGGTGAGGAGACATCTTTTCCAGCCTTTTTCAGCAAGCCACCTGCCACGTCCCACTGGTCCAAACTGGGTCATATGTCCTTCCTGGAGCAAACCCCGTATCCTGGAATACTGTGGGCTGATTGATTCATGTAGTTTACCTCTGCCTCCAGGGAAGTGGAGTCACTTATCATGAAGTCCATGGTATTCATGGGGGAGGGGTAGTGACCCTTGAACGAAAATCAAGTTGCTGAAAGAAACTAGGAGGGAAGGGGGTTGGAGCTGGGTGGAAAAGCAACCAGAGGACAGAGATGAAGGGATTTCCCACTGATTCCCCACTCTCACCATACTCATATGTTTAATTAGATCATGATTACAGGCTCGGCACCTGTGACTCAAGTGGCTAACGCACCAGCCACATACACCTGAGTTGGTGGGTTCGAATCCAGCCAGGGCCCACCAAACAACATGATGGCTGCAACCAAAAAATAGCCAGGCATTGTGTTGAGCACCTGTAGTCCCAGCTACTTGGGAGGTGGAGGCAGGAGAATCACTTGAGCCCAGGAGTTGGAGGATGCTGTGAGCTGTGATCCCACAGCACTCTCTCCAGGGTGACAGCTTGAGGCTCTATGTCAAAAAAAAAAAAAAAAATTCAGGATTACAAACTGACACAACCCCTGAGCCTAAAACCTCAGAAATCAGGAAGGGTGGGATAGCTGAAGACCTCATATGAAATCACCCCTTCCTTTTTGTCTGTCTGTGCTGGCTGAAGGCAGATGCTTCAGTACTCTTTGCCAAGAGCAGCAAAGCAACATCTTTCCACTGTTCACAGGCTGTGACCGCCATGATAGGAGGGGACTTAGGGCTCCTTGCTAGTATGCCTGCAATTAGGGTATGCTGCCACCAGGGGCAGCAAAGTGCAGGGGCCCCTTCACCTTGCTGAGAAGATAAGGCCTCCCTCAAGCATGGTGCCACCCACAGTGGATGACAGCATATTTTTTCCATAAAATTATGTGTAACTTTCTATTTAAAAAAACCTCTTCATTAATACAAATAAGTTCCTTGTAGAAGACATTTGCTAATCACCTACTATGTGTCAGACTTTCTATGCCCTAGACAGAAAGCCCCCAGACCTCTGCATCCAGCAACACCATGGGATAGGATGGAAGGGGTGGCCAGGAGAGGAGTTCCCTGGGGCATACACTTGCTATGGGACCTGGAGGAGCAGGTTCCCCAAGTCTCAGGGTTGGGAACTGTTCGCTGCTTCTCAGCAACTGCCTTAATCTTGTGGCCACAGAGAGTTATGAAATTGGCAGTGTTCCTCTCTCTGGCAGGGGTGCCTGGCAGTGCAGTGATAAAGGCAGGGCAGCTCTCATCTGTGTCACTCCCTGTGGCAGAGATTTAGGGCTTAACCAAGGCCCTGACTTTCTCCTACTCTTCTCAACATAATTTTGCATAACTCTAGTTTTCTTATTAAGATCTTTCTATAGTAAAGTCTTCTTTATATGAAATCTTGACTACTTTTTATTTTATTTATTTTTTTGAGACACAGCCTCAAGCTGTCACCCTGGGTAAAGTGCTGTGGTGTCACAGCTCACAGCAAACCTCCAACTCCTAGGCTTAAGCGATTCTCTTGCCTCAGCCTCTCACATAGCTGGGACTACAGGCACTCGCCACAATGGCCGGTTAGTTTTTGGTTGTAGTTGTCATTGTTGTTTGGCAGGCCCAGGCTGGATTCAAACGCACGAGCCTGGTGTATGTGGCTGGCGCCTTAGCCGCTTGAGCTACAGGCACCGAGCCTCAACTACTTTTTAGAACAAGATAGGACTTAAGCATTTGATTTTAAATATTCCAGGTACTGGAATTACATTGTCAAATGAAACTCGTTCTCCTGCCTGGATTCTCTAGCCTTCCCCTTTACCTGGCCTATTCCTCCATCTCCTGCAGATCTTAGCTTTTCTCAGAGAAGCTCACAGTATCCAAATTCCCTGTATAAGGAGGGAGTCAGACAAGGAAACATCCAATAATGACCCCATGTGGCCAGGACTGCAAAGGGGAGCCCAAGGACCATGGAAACCCAGGGGAGTATCTAATTCAGCTGGTGATCAGGGAGGAATTCCAAGAGGAGGTGATGCCTGAAATGTTTCTTATGGATTTTAGGAAATTGGAAGGGTAGAGGAGGCAGGGAGGCCTTTCAGCTCCAATCCCTTCCTTGGCCCAAAGTTTCAGCAGGGGAGGGACAGGGCCTGATTTGCTCTGATATAGCAGATCCCTCTGACTTGGGAGAAGGGATTGGGGTGGAGAAGCAGGAGCAAAGAGACCAGGAGGAAGCAGTTATGATTATCCAAGTAAGAGAGGTCCAGGCCACCAGTGAGGAGCTGGGCATAAGGGGAAGGATTTGGAGGAAGGACTTTGAACTGGTTCAATGTGAGGAGCAGGAAGAGAAGCCCCAGAGGGATTCTTGGGTGTCAGGGAGAGCAACAGTATGGCAGCAGGAGGAGGTGAGGAGGTAAGAGGAGCTGAGGATAGGCCAAACTCAGTCAGGGAGCCCAGGAAACTACAGATCCAGAGGGTGCATCAGTCTGGGTTCTCAAGAGAAAAAGAACTGATAGAAATGGATGGGTGGATGGGTAGATGTATGAATGGGTGGGTGGATGATGGATGATGAAAAGATGAATGGATATGTGTGCATGGATGGATAGATAGGTAGATGGATGGATGGATGTGTGGGTGATTGGATAGATGAGTGGGTGGTTAGAGGGATGGATGGATGGGTGGGTGATTGGATAGATGAGTGGGTGGATAGAGGGATGGATGGATGTATGTGTGGGTAGTTAAATAGATATGTGGATGGATGGATGGGTGGATGGATAGATGGATAAGTGGGTGGATGGATGTGTGGGTAATTAAATTGATATGTAGGTGGATAGATGGATGGATGGATGGATAGATAGATAGGTAGATGGATGAGTGGGTTATTGGATAGATGAGTGGATGGATAGAGGGATGGATGGATGGATCTGTGGGTACTTAAATAGATATGTGGGTGGATGGATGGATGGATGTGTGGGTACTTAAATAGATATGTGGGTGGATGATGGGTGGATGGATGGATGTGTGGGTAATTAAGATAGATACGCGGGTGGATGGAGGGATGGATGGATAAGTAAGTGGATGGATAAATGGGTAGATGGATGGATAGGGGGCTAGCAAGTCCAAAGTCTACAAGGCAGACTAGCTAGCTGGAAACTCAGGCAGGAGTTGGTGCTATAGTCTTGAGGCAGAATTCCTTCTTCCTCCAGGAAGCCTTTGTGTTTGCTCTGAAGGTCTTCCATGGATTGAATGAGGCCCACTCACATTATTGAGGACAATGTCCAACAGCCTGCTGATGTTTGCCACATCTACAAAACAGCTTTCCAGCAACACTTATGTGAGTGTTTGTTGGATAATGGAGGACTAGAGCTGGGCACAACCGACTGTCGCAGCAGTGGTCAGCAGACAGGTGGGATCTCCTCTATAGCAAGCACCTGCCCAGCAGGTGATGAGGGCAGCACAAGGGTCTCAAGACTGGAGAAGCCAATGACAGGGATGGGGCAGGGTCAGAGCAGGGGGAGAGCACCAGGAGGGCATCAGTGGTATTCTGTATCCCCCAAAAAGAAATTCTAGTGGAGAATGTACTGGTCTGTGCTGGTCACCAAGGGACCAAGTCTGCCCTAGCCTGCCCCTCTCCCTCACTGGGTGATCTTTGCATGTCAGAGAGCCTTGTTGAACCCAAAGTCAATGGTCTGTAAAATTGGGTGGTATTTACCATCAGGATCCTAAAGGAATGCTGGAATGAGAAGCCATGTAGACCAGCCCTCCTCGAGTTACACAGGAGGACCAAGCTGGTGATTAGCCATCAGACCATCCCCGCATCTCTTGGAGTGTGCAGCTCAAAGCACTGACCGGCAAACATGGCCTTACCAGGTGACACCTGCTTTGATGGGGCAGGGGGCTGTAGGACACCTAGACCATAGGCTTAGGGTTGCCCAGAGGCTAGTCTGTTTCACTGTCACTGCTCACACTATCTGGGGACAGCTGCCTTCTGGGCCCTTGGCTAGGCCATGTGCCTACATTGTCAACAAGTAATCCAGCACCATATGATCTCAGCTTTATGTTACACCTTCAAAGATCCTGTCATCAACATTGGAAATCAAGGTCAAAATGCTGGGAGAGCTGGTAGACTCTGTCCTGCTGAGGCCGTGGTTCTGGGTAACTTTCCTGGGCCTCAGTTTTTTCTTCCTAATGGGGAGCCACCTCCCCACAGCCCAGGCTCTTCCAGTTCCCCTGGTTCAGCCTGGGTCAGCCCTACTCCCCATACCTAGGACAGCTAAAATGCCTCACTGCAGACCCACTACACACCCACACATCATCCTGAAGTGACCTCTTTCCATTCCTGTCACTGCTCTAATACGCTCAATTGTGTTGTTCCCCTGCTCATTCATATGTTGAGTTCAAACCCCTAGGACCTTAGGATGTGACCTTCATTGAAAACAGGGTAATTGCAATTATAATCCATTAAGATGAGATCATTAGGGTGGGCTCTAATCCAAAATGACTGGTGTCTTTTAAACAAGAGCAAATTTGGATGCTGGGACCCACGGAGAGAAGCCAGGTGAAGATGAAGATGGAGGTGACGCTTCTAAAAGTCCAGAAAAGGCCTGGAACAGATCCTCCCTGAAGGCCTCAGAGGAAGCCACCTGTGTCTCATTGATCTCAGACTCTGGCCCCAGAGTTGTGAGAGAGAAGATTTCTGTCATCAAAGCTCCCTTAAACAGAGCTGTGGTCTTTTGTTACCCAGCTCTAGCTGACTAGCGCACCTGCTCCTCTAGCTGTTCTTCATCCATTTCCAGCACAGGCACCTGGTATATGGCAGGCGCTCACTCAATGCAGCACCTCCCCTTGGAGCTCTGCCTGCTCTCCCCTCCTGCTCTCTATTCCCCCCACATGCTCCTCACTCTCCTCATCTGTTTCTGCTGCTCAGGAGCAGTTTAATCAGAGGATGGCTTTTTGATGACCAGCCAAATCCGAGCCTCGCAGTGTGAGTCATTTCTGGAATCATGCCTATTTATTCTACTTCATCCCAGCACTTGTAATGAACCATCACTCAAGATTTTTCTGTGATGGCAAAACATTGCTAGGTCTACAAACCACTCAGCATTAACCGGGCAGTCAAGATTGTGGCACAGACTTGGCCAGCAGAGAGAACCTGTGAGTGTGTGTCCCAGGGCAGCAGCCTCCGTCTGATGCCCCTGGAGGATGTGGCTGCTGGTTCAGGTGTGTGCTGCTGGGTGTCAGAGGCAGGCTGTGAGCTGCAAATCACGTGCTATTTTTACTCCTGGTTTCGAATGGCAGGATTTTAAATTATTGAGCGGTTGGAAAGATCCCACAATTAAATCATATTTCATTTGTTTCACCATTTGGCTGTAAAGTAAATCAATTCTTGGGCTGTATTTGGAGGTGAAGGAAGGACAAAGCTACCTGCAGCTTTGGTGAGAGAAGTCCTGGGGGTTCCCTTATTGAGCAGGGCTTCCAGCGGCCTCTGCTGTTTTCTGTGTGCCTTTGACTTTCTGGATACCTGCACAGCCAAGTTTCCAGGGGGACACCTTCTTTCTAGATCAAGCCCCAGGTGAGCCCAGCCACACTGCTGCTCTCTATAGAAGCAATTGAGGAAGCCCAGGCAAACCCAGGGACAGGTCAGTGATGAGCAAAGGAGCTGGGCGGGGTGTCCACAGGAACCACAGCTCAGACACTAGCTCATCTTGCAGGTTACTGACTACTCCCCTCTGTGCTGGGAACCCCAAGGTGCTCAGGTCCCCCTCCCTGATGCACTGGAGTCCCCAGGATGTGTCAGATGAAGCCCTGCCTGAGAGGCTGGTATCTGTGAGGGAGCCAGGCAGGAACAAAACTCCAGAAAGTGGAGGGATATGGCGGTGGCCAATAAGACCACAGAATGCAGGGCTGGGGAGGCTTCTCCCAGGAAAGAATCTCAGTAGGTGAGCCTGTACCATCCAGGAGAAGACAGGGGCACCCCCAGCAGCCAGGGGAACATGGGGCCTGGCATAGTATGGGGCCAAAGGGGGAGGTCCCTCCAGCCATGCCCCTTGTGCTCTTAGCCTTGTCATCGACCTCCCTAACATCATTTGGAAGGATGACAGTTTCAGGACAATCAGCCTGGTGCCTGAGTTACCCACTCTTTCTTCAGAAGGGCCCGGGTATGCATCCCACCTTTTCCACTTGGACATAGTTTACAAGTGGATACGGTAATGCCTCGGTTTTCCCATCATTGAAATGGGGATAAAGACAGTGATGGTGATGGTCCTCTGAGATGACATTTATAAAATCGGAGGTTTGGCACAGAGCAGGGCTGGCAGCCGGGAAACCAGCTGTTTGCTTTAGCTGGCTTGGCCGCTGGGCTCCTCTTCAGGTGTACTTTTGTGTTTATCCTTGCCCCCTCCACCTCTGAGCAAGCTGTGGCAAGGAGTTGATCCCAGAGGGTTAGACATGAACCCCCTCCATCAAGGCTTTTCTGTGTCCTGTAAGAAGCCTCTAGCTTACTACTCCCTGACCCTTCTCTGACTTAGCCCTCCTGTCTCAGCCTCCCCAAACCTCTACCTGTCCCTGCCCATGTGAGCTTGCACCCTGGGGTCCAGCCCAGCCCCCCAAGCTGCATGGAGCCTACACTATACTCTCCAAGACTCATGCTCTCCTAAGGGCAAGACCATTTACAGGACAAACTACCCTAATTTTGAAGCAATTTAAAGGTTATGGAGTAGTGACAGGTGCCAGTGCTTATCACAGAGTCATTTATCATGAAAACAAAGAGTCTTTACCCACAGATCACAGGACTCATATTTTAGGAAGCCTCGCCCAGCTCAGCCCATGCAGAAAAAACATTCCCCAGACACATCATGACTGGCTGAACTTTTCAACTGATGGGTTGGTTTTATATATTCAACAAACATTTGTGAAAGCCCCTAGGGGACACTTGATAAGCCAACAAGGGCTCAGGTTCCTACCCTGCTTGTGGGAGGGGGCAAGGGGCAATGTGGGGAATCCCTGGGGTGGAGGGGTATAGGCTGAGGCCAGAGGAGGGGGGCTTCTGCTGCCTTGTGGTCCCACCTGTGCATCTGGGCTCACCAAGGCCAGCTCTTCTGCTAAATGCTCATTTATTGAATCTAAAGGACCTTGGTTTGATGACCAGGCTGTCTGGGGTTTCCCTGTGTTCATGAGCCCCTTGAAGGCCCTTCAGGCTGCTCAGAAAGCATTATTTTTCTATAATGAATCACATGACCTGTTGAACAAATTCTTGTCTATCTTCTTCATAAGGACTAGAGTGCCGACACATTAAAAGTGTTCAATAAATCCTTGCTGAATGGCTGAATGAATGAAACATGCAGTGTGAAAAGGCAAGCCTTTAAGGGAGGTGATGGCACACACTTCTCCCTGGCCTGTTTCAGTAATAATAATAATAATAATAATAATAACTATAATTATAATAATAACTGTCATTTAATGAGTCCTGTTGTTGTTGTTTTTTTTTTTTTTGCCACACTCTTTGAAGTGTTTTGCTGATTTATCCTTTTAACCCAACTAACAATCCTAAAGGGTACTCATTAAGATTTGAAGGCTAAGGAAACTCTCAGGCACAGAAAGGGCAAGCAAGTTGCCCAAGGTCACATCTGGCTCAAAGCACGGTGGACAGAGAACTGAAGTCTGCTTCAATCTATTCAAATCAACCAAATATTCCTGAGGTCCATCCTCAGCAGACACACGCAGGAAAGAAGAATGACCTGGATTCAGCCCTCCCCGCCCCGCATCACCAACCTGCTGACTGTGGGCAGGACCTCTGTGGGTCTTGGTTTCTGCCCTTGTTGAAAAGTACAGGGGCTCCATGACCCCGAGGCCCTTCCAGGTTGAGAGCTGCTATGACTCTCTAGCCCTTTGCCCAGTTTGAAGATACATGCTCAGAGAGGTACCTGGCTCCACTGGGAGGCCTGGGGTGGCCCACAGTATTCTGAGCTCTGGGCCAGCATGGAGCCCAGCCTCTGACTCACAGAGACTCAGCCAGGAAGAGTGATGGGGGCCTCTTTGACATCCTCACCAGGTTGTGTGGAGGAAATCACAGCACCCCTGGGGGACTCTCAGGCATCTTTGGAGACACATGGGGTGATGCTTCTACCAGGGAGGAATGGAGGCTGGGGTGGGTAGCCTAGCTGCTTCTCAAGAGGCCAAATGGGTGCATGGTCTGCCTCCCAACTCACAGCCCAGAGGTGCCAGCTGCCAGCATCCTCTCTTTCCTTCTCTCCATTTATTCAGCAGATATTTGTGCTTGGTGCCGGGTCCTATGTTAGGCACTCAGAATAATAATAATGATAGCATAATATCAGAGATATTTATAAATCTCAGCTCACACTGGGGCAGGGCATGCACCAGCTCGCTGATCCTCAGCACTGTCCTTTAAGATGGGATGGTCTAACAATGAAGCCCAAGGCACAGGGTTAGTTAAATACTTGCAGGAGCAGGTGGAAAAGCCAGGTCCCCACAAGACAGTCAGACACAGGGGCATCCACCCTGTGCCCTCAGCCCATATAAAATGCTCTCAACTAGTGGGGGACAGATAGACCTGGTGCCCACAAAGAGAAGGGATTTACTTCTCTTTCACAGAGTGGGGCAGGACACCTCGCCCCTTCTGTTGCTTCTTCAGTGACATGGCACTCATGTTCTCGGCAGATCCCAGTGGGAAGGCATCAGAGCTCTGCATCTCCAGGCACAGCCACCCAGCCGGACCTCCTGGGTTTCAGGGATGCGTGGGACTGGGCTCTTTCCCCAGGGCTTCAGTTTTCCCCGGGGTGCCACTGTACTCCTGGCCTCAGGTCCTGGCCCCTCTTAGGGTAGATGGATGCTGCTGGGGAAAGGGAGGGGTATCTGCTCACTATTCCATTCAGAGTCCACGTTTTGGTGCTGGGCCCTCTTTTGTTGGTAGCATCTCCAAATAGCCCTGGCCTCGAACTCCTTGGCCCTTCTCTCCCATGCATGGCCAAGTTCCCGCGATCTTGCCTCCTAAGTGCTCCTCCAGGCCGGGCGGACCTCCGCACCATGTTCTGTGCTCCTGCAAGCCTGTGTCCTGCCCGCCTCTCTGCAGCCACGTTCAGTCGCACCAGGCGCACAGTGGGGCCACCGACTCCTGCCCTTTCCCTGACGCCTCTCCTGCTCCTGCATCCACGCTGGAGCAAGGCACCTGACGTCACCGACGGGAGCACGCCACTATAGGGGCTGGGGCGGGACTGCTGCTGGGGGCTGGGGTAGGACGCGCCCCCTCCTCTAGGCGGCCCAGTCAGGCCAGTGCGACTGGGGGCTGGAGTGGACGGAGGCGGGGCAGTCTAGCCTTGGAGGCAAGATACCTGCACACGAATCCCAGTATGTTCAAGCCTAGCTGAAGGATGCAGGCACATCCTGCCCGCCCCGCCCCCTGCCTCAGTTTCCCTCTCGGTAAACTGGGAGAGAAGGGGGACTGACCCAGAAGGTCTTCAGGCCCCTGGCAACCCCACGACTCAAGAAATGCCACATCAAGTTTGCATCAAGCACCGCGCTCCACAGCGGGTTCCTGAGAACGCTGAACCCAGCAAACAGCCGCACAGGCCGCGGCAACAGTTCTGCAGAAACCTAATAGCGATTGCCAAGATCTTCGGCCGCCGTCCCCAGTCTGCGCACGCGCAGGCCGCGAAACCTGCTGGGATTTGTAGTCCGCCCACCGGCGGCTGGGGCGCAAAGGTGGAGCGGTGGGGGCGCGGCGCCTACACTTCCCAGGGTGCGCCCGGCCGGTGGCTTGGTGAGGGGCGTAGACACACGGAGGGGCGTGGCATTGGGCGTGGTGTGGGCGGGGCCTGCAGCCCTGGGCTGCGGCGGCGCTGCCTGGCCGGCTCTGAGCCGGCTGGCGCGCGGGCGGCGGGCTGCGGGCTGCGGGCGTAGGACTGCGCGGGCGCGGCACCTGGCGGGCCGCGAGTGTCTGGCTGCGGCAGCGCCGGACTGCCCCGATTCCGACCGGCTGCCAAGATGAGCGCAGGTGAGTGACAGGGACTGAGGGACCGCTGGGTCCCTACGCAGGATCGCAGCTCTGCAAGGGCTTGGTGGCATTTGGATAGTGCACCTGCAACGCGGAGGAAAATCGTCCGGTGGGTCCACCCAACTTTTGCTCTAGGGTTTTGCAGCCCGGAGAGGTCGGCGGGAAGCTCCCTGCCCCTGCGCGGGTGCGAGAGCTCAGTGGCGCCGGCTGGGGAGCGCCGACCCCAGCGCCAGACGCCGCGTCTGCGCTGGGCTGTCTGGAAGGCGCCCCTTCTTTGCTTCTCATGGGATCCAGGTTCCTCCAGGCTGCGGAAGGAGGCCAGGTCCAGGGGAGGGGCCCCGGGTTCGGGCGAAGGGCCCGGGCCACCGCAGACCTAACCCGGAGAGAGGTGAGATGACAGGCGGGCTTTGCGGCGGGGGGCGCCGCCCTTGCGCAGCTTCCACTGCCTGGAGAGGGGACTTTAGGCCGATCCCGGGCACCCAGGCTCTCCGCGCACATCTGGGGACCCGGAGCCTGCATGGTGTCAGATCCGGCGCAGCCCCATCTCTGCGCATCGCTTCCCGAGCCCTTGCCCCTGCGCTCGCATCCCTGCTTCTCCCTCTGCACACGCCCTCTGGGATCTGACAGCCTCTACCGGGCGCTGGAAAATCCCATGTCGCCCCAACCCAGCCGCGCCTCGTGCCGTTGGGGAAACTGAGAGCTGGAGCTGGAGGCCTTGGCAGGTGAGCCTCTGGAGGGCAGCCTGAAGATGGCTGAGGCCCGGGCCGAGGGCTTGTCCCAGCATTCCCAGGCAGGGAGGGGCTGTCAGACCATTTTTCAGGGTGCAACCTGAGGTCACAGGGCTTGAGTCATTTGCTTAGCTCAGGTAGGAGGGAGGGAAGATTCGAACCTGGTGCTCCCTGACTCCTGTACTCTTTCCTCTAAGTCTGTCTGCCACAGACTGCAGTATGGCCTTTAGCCATGGTGCAGAAACCAGTAGGGTAGCTGCTTTCCCTGGGGAAAATCAGACTGGGGAGGGAAGGTGCATTTAGTGAGCACTTCTTGTGGGGGCCTGGAGGGAGCCATGTTTGCAGGGACCCCTCTTCCTGGGAAGACATTCCCCTTCGCTTTCCCTTTCCGGCCCAGGAAGGAAAGACCGCTCTGCAGAAGGCATTTAGAGAGAGGCTGAGAGCAGTGTCAGGCTATCGGATGTGGAACCCTTTGGATAAGGATTTCTGAAATGGCCAACCTGTTATCTGGAGATGGCTGCGGAGCAGGGCACCCTGAGACTTGGCGGAACCTCCAGATACATTTATCTAAACCGCAGATGGGGATAATGGCTAGGTGCAGGCAGGGTAATTTTATGCTCCAATGACCACAATTGGTATCTCTGTAGCCCCTGTCATCACGGGGAGCCCTCAGAAGGAGCACTGCCTCCCACATTCTTGAGAGGGGGGGAAGGAGACCAGGGTTTGTGCCATGGTGTCTGCCAAGTGGTTGTAGGCACTGGTGGCACCTCCCCGAGCTTGGTTTGCTGATCTGTAAGAGGGGTAGAACTGGAGGTCTGGTGGGACAAGGTATTCCATGTAAGAAGCCCCACACGGAATATAGGCTGTTGGTGGCTAGAGGTGGCATTGCCAGGGGACCAAGTTCACCTCAGCCCTCTGAGTTAATCCATCCCTCTAGAACTGGCAGTGCGTGTGCTCTCCCGGACACCTGTCACCCCTGTCCCCAGCCAGTGATGCCACGGCCATAATTTCCACTCATGCTCATGGTGGGGGGGGCATGGGGCCTCTTGTGCCTGGCCCATGGGCTTTAACATCCGGCTGCTGTGTACAACTGGCAGGTCAGGAACTTCCGCTGTCAACAAGGGCACCAAGGGCAGCAATCCCCTTGAAGGCTGACATCCTTCCAGAGCTTAGCAGCACTAGGTGTGCCCGGCATCCCCTGGTCCAGTCTTCAGCTGCCCATATGGGCTGGCCAGAGCCCCAGACAACCTGAGCTGGAAGCCACCATTGGAGCAATGGGACGTCTTCTCTGACAAAGCCTTCAGGACGGCTTGGGCATGGCATCAGGCTGCATAGTTGTCTATTTATTTCAAGAGGCCAGGAGAATCATACATATATAGTGTCATGGCAAGGTGGAAGGAAATGGTGTCAGATAGGGCTGGATCTGAATTTGGCACCCTAGCTATGGGGCTCCCTGTGCCTCAGTTTCCCCAGTCTCCTCAGTTGTATGGAGGGAATGCCCTTAGCTCTGTGTGCAGTGCTGGCTCACATGTGGTGAGCACAGCCGATGATAATGAGTGGTGTGGCAGTACCTTTGTCAAATCATAGTCCATGTCCTGGACTTGCAGGGCTCCATTTGGGTGTTGGCGTGCTCTGGGCTGGTGAGAGGTAATGGCAGACAAAGGGAGACAAGAGGAAGGGTTCTGCCCATCTGTCTGCTGGTGACTGGGGTGAGAAGTGCCTGAGATTGGGGATTAGGGGGAGTGTTCTGGTGCCAACTCTGCCACCAGTGGCCATCAGGTCCTTGACTAAGGCCCATGCTCTCTCTGAGCTTAGGTCTCCTTCTGGTCAGCTGTAAGCCTGGTGGGTTAGAGTCCCCCGGTGGTCAGGGGCTTGTGGGTTGTGTTAACTTATTTCCACAGCAAAGTCCTGTAGACCAGGTGGAGAAATTTATTTTCTGACAGTTCTGGAGGCCAGAGGTCTGAGATTCAGGTGTGGACAGAGTTGGTTCCTTCTGAGGCCTCTCCCCTTGGCTGGTAGATAGCCGTCTTCTCATGGTCACCCCCCTCTACCTGGCTGTGTCAGATTAGGTTGGGGCCCACCCTAATGACCTCATTTAACCTTAATGACCTCCCTAGGGTCCTATTTTCACATGCAGTCACATTCTGCAGTTACATTCTGCACATGAACTTCAACATAAGAATTTGGGGGGGACAAAATTCATCCCATACCAGGGGTGCAGGACCAGGAGTGAGTCATTTTCTGTTTTGCTGTGTTAGGATCATGGAGCTGTAAGGGACCTGGTGGGGGGGGGTCCATCCCAAACCCACCCACCCTCACAGAGGAGAAACTGAGGTCTAAAGGAGGAAAAGTAACCATCCAAGGTCAAGGCGTGGATATGGAGGAGCCCGAGCCCGAGCCCCAGGCCGCTGTAGGTTCTGCCATGTGGAGCAAAGACATGTTTCTTCACCCAACACAAGAGTGGGCAGTGATGTAGCCTCAGAGATGTTCACTTTGGCATTACCACTAAGCAAAAAGTGATACAGTGTGTCAGCCATTCAATCATTCATTTATCTAACCAATATTTATGACATTCCTGCCACATGCCAAATATTTATTAAATGCTTACTATGAAACTACACTACACCAAGCCCTGGGATTCACCAAGGAACAAGAGCAAACACTAATCCATGTTGCTTTGGAACTTACATTCTAGTTGTGGGTTGGGGAATGTTCTAGTTACCTATACATTTGAACATTTTCTAACATTAGGAGAAAATGCTTAGGGAAACAGGTCTAAGTTAGAAAGCCATTGAGGGCAAAATTCTATATTAATTAGGCTCTCAACTCTGCAAAACCATGAAAAAAGACTAGAAGGAAATACATCCAAATGTCCACAATGGCCAACATCGGTAGGTGGGCTCATCTGCATCCTTATACTTTCCACGTGTTTTCTTGGTTTCCTTTTGTAATAAAAGATCATGTGCAGAAAAGCACACAAGCCTTGCTTCCTGCTCTGAGCAGGGCATGCATTGGTTTGGAAATCCACATCTCAGGGAGAGGTCCAGGCGGCTCCCTTCTGCAGGGCCTCTGTACGGAAGGGGGGTGGTCTCCCAGCAACAAGGAACTTAGCACAAGTAGCTGCGGTGGTGCTGGGTCTCCCTGTGTGACTCCGTTCTGAATGAGGCGCAGCAGAAGACAAATCCTCCTGACCCAGAAATTCATGAGCTTGCATCTATAAAGGACTGCTGTGGCCCAGGCAAGGGCACTCTCTGCATAGCGTGGTCACCATGAAGCTCTGACCTGGTTTTCCTTGATGTGCATGGCTGCTTCCTAACCTGGCCACCCAAGATCCTTTGCTTCTCTATGGTTTCTGTCAATGGGATAATTTGGGGATAGTGTTTTATCTGGAATCAAGTCTTGAGTTTGATGATCTCCTGGAATGTCCCAGGAAAAGGAGTGTGCCCCTGATTTGTGCAGCAGCTGCCTGTCATGTACCCTGGACGTGCAGAGCCCCATTTGGGTGGTGGGGAGCCCTGGGCTGGTGAGAGGTAATGGCAGACGAAGGGAGACAAGAGGGAGGGCTCCACCCTGGGGACGGGGTTTGTCCTGTCACTGCCCTTTAAACGGGCATTGACTGTCCTCAGGGATGGATCAGGCCACAGTTGCTGACACCAGCAGCTGCTGGGACACTAGGATGCTGGGAAGATGCCCAGACTTAGAGCCTGGGTTCCACAGCCCATGGCTGTGCCCCTGCCTCAGTAGGACTAGTCAGGCCCACCCCGAACTCAGGACTCGAGCTCACACTGCCGTCTGCTGCCTGCCAACCCTGTCGCTGCTGGAACTTCTCTGTCCTTGCTTTTGCCACATCTCTTCAGGGACTTGTACAGACAGGGTGGGAGCTCAGAGAGGCGGGTGGAACTGTGCGACAGGAGAACACAGGCCATGCTCAGTGGCAGCTTGTAGTCCTTGACGGTGTTGACAGGACCAGCATGACATCTGCCCAGGAGGCCTGCATTAGGCCTCCACCTGCAAGGTAACTGCCCAGACCCTAGAAACCCCCAAAGAAGGGGCTCTGAGGCTGGTACTCAGGGCGCAACCTGAGTCCAGCGATCTTTGTTTACTAAAGGAAGTTTTCCATTGCTGGCTGCTTGGAGTATCTAGGGTGTCGGGCAGCACCCCAGTGGGACTGGCTTAAATGTCACAATAGCCGAGGCTAGTGGAGCACTTCTCTGCTGGGCCCTGTGCCAGACACTCGTCTGCGTTTCCCCCTGGGATCCTCACAGCACTACCCAGGGCGGCTGGGGTGCCCGCGAGTCCCATCTATCGTCTTGTGGGCCACGGTTTATAAATGGCAGAGCTGGGATTTAGACCCGGATGTGCTTCTCCCAAGCTGGGCAGGCTCTGTCCTCCATCAACCACCTGCTTCTCACCTGAGGTGTGAAGCATTATTCCCATTTTTCAGATGGAGCATAGAGACAGGAGGGCAGAACCAGACCCGCTCCCAGCTATCTGGCCCCAGACCTCATGCTGTCTCCTCTGCTTTCTACAGAGTCCCTGCCCACGGCCATTGCATGGCCGCAGCGATCCACCTTGACAGTTTGTGCCATGAGAGAGGCCTGTATGCCTTCCTGTACCCTTGATCCTTGGTCCCAGCTCTCCTGGCCTCACCCTTAGGTTCTGACAGGGCCGTCCCCAGCAATGCCCGCTCGCCTTGGAGGCTCTCTCCATTTTGCTTACACAACTCAGCCCCTCACCTGGACCTCTGTGGTCTTGGACAAGTTATCTTCCCTCCCTGGGCCTCAGTATACCCATCTATAAAAGCAAGGGCTGCTGCCATCCTCAGTGTGTGCCCCACTTTCTTCTGACACCCCCATGTCTGTGTTTGAGACTGAACTGTCACTGCCTTGCTCATCTGTCATGTTCATGGTGCTTACAGCACTTAACTTCATGCCGAGGTTCCCCAGTGTGCAGGAAGGTTGCAGGTCAGCAGCATTGGTGAAGCAGGACATGAACTCGGAGAGCAGCTGTGTCCTTTGTGTCCAAGGGAAGGACCATGGGGTGGAAGGTGGTGGTCACTTGTTCTTTGATTCAGCAAATGGCAAGGCTTTTCAGTTCAGAGCTGGCTCTGACATTTCCTGCCCTCAGTGGGCCTTCCCTCCAGGCTGGGTGTGAGCCTGACATGTGGTAAGCAGACTCTGTTGTGGGTGACGCATTTGGTAGTGTCACACCACTTGACTGGAGAGTTCTGAATGTTAGAGGGGCACCTGGGTACCTCAGAAAGTGCAGTGGCTTTGGCCTCCAGTCCCAGTTGTCACTTGCTGGTGTGTGTCTCCAAGCAGGTTCCTTTTTTTTTTTCTGAGACAGAGTCTCAAAGCTGTCACCCTGGGTAGAGTGCCGTGGCATCACAGATCACAGCAGCCTCCAATTCCTGGGCTCAAGCGATTGTCCTGCCTCCGCCTCCCAAGTAGCTGGGACTACAGGTGCCCGCCACAACGCCGGGTTAGTTTTTAGTTGCAGCCGTCATTGTTGTTTGGCGGGCCGGGCTGGGCATCCACCAGCTCAGGTGTATATCGCTGGCGCCTTAGCCTCTTGAGCCACAGGCACCGAGACTCCCAGCAGGTTCTTAACTGCTCTTTGCCTCAATTTCCTACCTGAAAAGTGCCGGTGTAATCCCCCTTTGGGGGATTGCTGGAAGTCTCAGAGAAGATGAGTGGTGCCCAGGGCCTGGGGCACAGCAGGCCCCAGGAAGCAGGTGGGGTGGTCCCTGTCACAGCCAGAAATGCCCTTCCTGAAACTGCGCCCTGCTTGGTACACTACAGCAGCTACACCCGCAGCCAGGGTTGCTGTCTCCCTCTTTGCTGGTCCCATCTCTCCCCTCCTGGACCTTGCAACAGTCCTGTTTGCACCACCTGCACAGGAGAGGCAGGCCCCAGAGAGCGCCCAGCTGGGCTGTGGTGGTGGCAGCATCCTCTTGAGGTGTGGTGTTTGAGTCATGGGTCCCTCGAGCAGTCCTCACGCTGCACAACAGCAAGGGCCCTTCCCGCCTTCTACCTGGTGCTCATTTGCTGATATTTGGGACTGAGCTTTCTTCACTCACAGAATGACAAGTTGGAAAAGTGACGTGGCAACACTATTTCAGCCAGTGGACCAAGGAATTGGTGTCACTGCAGCGCACAAAGCCTGTTGGTCCCTCCGGCTCTGTCCTCCTGCTTGCCTGAGAGGTGTTGAATGCCAGGTGGGGGACGGATGACCAGGTGAACCTGGGCCCCTTCAGTGTGGCCTCCTGCCTGTTCACCATCTCTCTGAGCCCAGGACTGGCCTCTCTCTGGCCCTCTGCGTCTGTAGGACTTCAGTGTCCCCAGCATTGCATGTCGACAATGACACCTCAGAAGACCTGCTGGTGCTGCAGTTGGGCAGGAAGTGCCACAAAGGAAGAATTCCAAGACTACCCTGGTGACCTTCCACTTGGCAGTTTGAAATGCTTTCATGATGCTCTGTGCCTCACAACTGTCTCCATTTAGGCTCCCCAAGTGGGTGCAGGTGGCTTGCTGAAGAGGCGAGCCCAGAAATACAGGAGACAGGGGCTGAGTAGGTGGTGGGTGGCAACGCTTTGCAGCTGGGGTGCAACTGGAGGCCCAGAAGGGTCTGTGTGCCATGGGTGACTGACCATAGGTGAGGGAGGCATTGCCATGAAGCTCCCCACCCTGACGGCTCCCTCAGCCTAGGTCCTGTCCAGCTTCAGCCTGGGGTGGGCTGAACAGCCATCAGCTGTCCAGCCATCAGCAGTCCCAAGAGCTCTGAGCTGTTCCAGAATGTTTCTTTAGTTCCCTCAACAGCTGGCTTTTGAGCACCTGCTGTGTGCCAAGTGGCCCCCAAACCGCTTGCGTCCTTCCCGCCACCTTCTCCCACCTTCCCCCGTCCGGGGAGACTCCTTCTCTCCCTCCCACAGTTTCCCTTCCAGGGCTTCTCTTCTCACCTGGGGCACAGACAGAGCCGGGGTCCCCTGGTCCTGCAGGGGACTTGCGTCTGGTCCCAGCTGCTGTGCAGCTGCTCTCTCGGTGTCCCCTTATGTGGTAGGGGCTGATAATGGCCCCAAAGATGGCCCTATCCTGATCCCCAGCCCTGTGTCTGTGTCACCTCACGTGCAAAGTTCAGATATGGCTGAGTTCAGGACTCCTAGGGCGATTGCTGTGGATCATGGGTGGGTAGAGGGCAGAGCTTGGGGCGACAGAAGCCTCTATTGCTGTCTCAGAAGGTGGAGGGGCCTCATTCTGGGAAATGCCAGGGGTGCCTCTAGAAGCTAGAAAAGGCAAGGAAAAGGGTTCTCCCCAGGATCCTCTGGAGGGAGCCAGCCCTGTGGGTGCTCTTCAGGCCCCTGACGTCCACTCCCAGAGGCCCATGTGCGCTGCTGTGAGCCACTGTGTCTGCACGAGTTGCTCCAGCAGCCACCTTCCCCTGTGTTCCCCACTGGGTGCACGGGGCCAAGGGAGAGGAATCTAGAAACATTTGCAAACTGGAAGTTTTTCTGGTTGGACACAGCATCATTTAGAGAACGGTGTTTGGGGCCTGTGCCTACCTCTTGTTTCTGGCTGCTGGGGCCTAGGAACGTGTTTGGGGAACGCCGGGCAGTGCATAATATATAAACAAGGACACCCACTGAAGGGAGAGAAGGCAGCGTTTACCAGGACCCTCTGGCTCCGTGCCGTGCCTCACTCAGCCTCGCGCTCTCCCGGGGGAGATGGGTCATTCCCTGGTGACCAGCCTGCAGCCCTTCTGATGGAGGGGCCTGCACACAGCCTGGAAATGCTGTGCATGGCAATTCTTAATATCTCTACCTTACCAAAGAGGAAACTGAAGTGCCGATACCTAGTGGGGGTCGGGTAGATTGCCAGCTGGGGTTCCAGCAGGGCCTCGGTGTTTCAGCACCTGCTGGTCATGGTCCTGGTGGGCGTCAGAGGCCTGTGTCTGTTGTCAGTGTCAGCACAGCTGGACCGCAGATGCAGGTGGGATGCAGGCTCCTGAACCATGCACGGCTCTAAGCTCTGGCAGCACAGCCTGACTCTCCGTGGTGTCTGAGGGCCCTGGGTCCAGGCGCAGCCTGACTCTCCCTGGTCTTCAGGGACCCCAAGTCTCAGCACAGCCTGACTCTTCTGGGTGTCTGGGGAGCTGGATCTTGTGGTGCGTGAGCAGCTCAAGGAGGTGGTGCGGGTGGTCTGATTGAGAGCCAGCAGCCAGGACCCAGCTACGGTGTCCCCTTCGGGCAGGCCCCTCTGCCCTCTGAGTCTGGGCTTCCTCATCTACGTTGGGGTTGAGGATGAGTCCTTGGAACCTGTGTGCTGCGCGTGCGTCAGTGGGCACCTGGGGACCCTGCCGTGCCCTCTGGCAGAGGAGTGGCTAATGCCCCCATCGGTGGGCCTGGGACACTACGTGCAGGAACCTGTAGTCTTTACACCAAATCCCCTGCTGTGCTGCTGTGATCCCCACTTCACAGGCAGGCAGAGGCCGGGGGGCTAGGGGATTGCTGAGAAGCACGGTGCTGACTGCAGAGCCCACAGGCCTGTCTAGCGCCTCATGGCGTGGCAGCACCCTCAGTGGCCTCCTTTCACCCCACATCAGTTTAGGCCCAGAACCTCCTTTGGGACCCAGTGGGGAGAGTTCTCTGGCCGGATTGCGGCTTTGCTCACTGTCTGCTGCCAGCCCTCTCTTCCCACCAGCTGATTCTTCCCCTTCAGCCGAGCTGGCCCATCTCAGAGTCACCAGGCTCAGGCCTCCACTGAGAGCTCTGTTCTTCCCCCACTGCTGGTCTCCCTGCCCTCCGTCTGCCTCTATCTCCTACCACCCCAAATCCCTCACCAAGGAAAGTGTGGGTGGCAGGCTTGGGTGACGAGGGGCTCCCAGGGTGGTCTGGTCACTGCACACTGCCTGCACCTCCAGGGTAGCCCACGAGAGTTTGGAATCAGGGTCTCTAGCTGTGCCCTGAATCTTGCCCCCTCCTGGGAGATTGGGCCCCTCAAGGCAGACTTTTCTTGATGAAAGGGTGATTCACACGTTAAAGACAGGTGCTCCATCAGGTCACCTGCCTTTGCTTGTGTGGATTATATTTATTTATTTGTTTTTGTAGGGACAGAGTCTTACTTTCTCACCCTCGGTAGAGTGCTGTGGCATCACACAGCTCACAGCAACCTCCAACTCCTGGGCTTAGGCGATTCTCTTGCTTCAGCCTCCCGAGTAGCTGGGACTACAGGCGCCTGCCACAAGGCCCAGCTATTTTTTTGTTGCAGTTTGGCCGGGGCTGGGTTTGAACCTGCCAACTTCGGTCTATGGGGGCCAGCACCCTACCCACTGAGCCACAGGTGCTGCCCTGGGTTATATTCATTGATATTTACTGTTAGAAATTGAAACAGACTTTTAAAAAAATTGTTCAACTGAGTAAGAATAATAAACCCTTTGTATGTTAACATAAGTCTGCCTGAGGAACCAGTCCCCTCTGTCACCTGGAGGTTCACACAAACCTGTAACACTGAGAAAAGGCTGTCTGAGTGTCCTGGGGCGGCTGTAACCAGTGACTGCAAACTGGGAGAGCCTAAAACAAAAGAAAATTATTCTCCCACAGTTCTGGAGGTCAGAAGTTCAAGGTCAGCACCACTGGGCCAAAGTCAGGTATGTGCAGAGCCGCTCCCTCCAGGGGGGCTGGGAAGAACTGCTCCTGCCTCGCCAGCTTCCGTGGCTGCCACATTCCGTGGCTCCTGGCCACATTGCTCTACTCTCCAAGGCCAGCACCCATCTTTGTTCCCTCTTCACGTGGGCTTCCCTGCATGTGAGAATCTCCTTCTGCTCCCTTTTGATAAAGAAACATGTGATGATATTATGGGCCTACCCAGATAATCCGGGGCAATCTCCCCATCTCAGGATCCTTAATTTAATCACGTCAACAAAGACCCCCTCCCACCCTTCTAACCGTGTAAGACCATCATATTCCCAGGTTCTAGAGATTCAGATGGTCTGTCTGAGGGGAGGCCATTTCTCAGCTGGCCACAGGCAGTATCTTGGAGCATTTTGTTTCTGGGACTGATATTTTTTCCTCTCCCTGTGGGCTCTTTAGAGTAGCTGAGAGAGTGGGAATGGCTTCTCATAGGATAAAAAATCTTACTCTTAACTCAGTTGATTTAAACCATTCACTGAGCTGGAGACCATTGTAGGTTGTGAATGGGCGCGTCGGTTTGTACGTAGGTGGAAAAAAACATATGGAGCCTTAAACATGTTCCTGCCTTTTGAGAGAATAATGCCGCTCTGGCAGCCTCTTCTGAATCACCGGTGTGGATTTGGGCACAGAGAGCATTGATGGCAGGGGTCACACTCCGCAACGTAAATGCCCGGCCACAGGACTCCTGTCCATAGCTACAGTTCTCAAACTTGCAGGGCCTTAGGGTCAAAGTTGCCGAGGACTCTGAAGAGCTTTTGCTTATGCAGATTATATTTATCGATATTTGTGGTGCAAGAAATTGAAAGAGAAGTTAAAAAAAAATTTGTTAAACTGAATAAGAATAACAAACCCTTTGCTTGTTAACACAGAGCATTTTTAGAGAGCTGTGACACAGCTTTGCAGCTTTGCAAATCTCATTAATATCTGGCTGAATAGACAGCTGCTGGGTTCTGATGTGCGGTTCTCTACTCAATCAGTTGTAATGTCACATGCCATTTTCTCTGCAGAACTCCGTTGTACACTCGCGAGAGAGTGAGCAAAAAGGGGAGGTCACATCTTAATGTTATTATGAAAATGGTTTTGACCCTGCTGAGTCCCACAGTGGGGTCTTGGGGACCTCCAGGGGTTCCTAGACCACATTGAGAACTACTCATAAAAACTGGAGTGTTACACAATCGCTAAAATAATTATGAAGCGTATAAGCATTAACAAAATATATGTGTTCAGGCTGGTGCTAGATGAAAAATACAGGATGCAAAATTGTATACACAGTCTTTGCAAAATATGCAGAAAAGTGCACTAGAAAAAAATGGGATAGGATGACAGGCAACTTTTCCTTTCCCCCTAACATTTTGCTGTTTGATGTTTTTATTGCTTATTCATTTTAAGGACGTGCAAGTGACAGGTTTGCTCAGCACTAGGTCTCAAGGATGCACTAATAGAGAGCAGCTGTCAGACTCCCCGGCGCCCAGCCAGGACTCCTGGCTCTGTGAGGGTGTTCCGCTTTCCTATTTTGGGAGGTTGAACTCTGGCCACAGAGCCAGGGCTGTGAGGGCATCAGCATGTTATGGGACAGGGGTCTGCTGTGCGTGCGTATGCAACTGTTATGTACTCATCAGAATTAAAAATGGTTTTAAAGGTAAAAGACAAAAAGTTCAAAAATAAAATATGTATGTGAGTGTGTGTGTGTGTGAGCGCACTCACATACACTCTGGTGATAGTTTAGTCTATGGTTATAAAAGAAGGGGAGTTGCCCTGTAACAAATTCCCCAGTTGCCGATGAGAAATTAGGAGCTGGTCTAAGATTCCGTGTCCCCAGCCGGAATGCCAGCGCCCAGCTGGCCTCAGCAGAGAGCTAAATATATCCTGGGTGTGCGCTGGCAATCTCAGGAAACCCTGGCCACTGACCAGAGTGGGATGCAAAGGGACTGATCTATTTGTCCAATAAAAATAAATACTTATCATTTAAGAACATCTGATTAACACTGGGCACGGTGGTGAGGACCTTGTGAGATGGACACCACTGTTCCTGATTTGCAGACCAAGCCACTCAGGTCAGACCAGAGGCACAACTTGCCCAAGGCTATGGGGCTGGTGCAGGTGGAGTGAGGGGGTGTGAGGGTGGCGGGTTGGGCGAGGTCTCCACCAGCTTGCCTGGCTCTCAGAGCCCCTACCCAGTGCCACCTGCCCTAGACCATGTGTCTCCCCACCAGGTTCTTCCAAATCGAAGTGAATAGGGGCAATGACTTCTATGCCTGATAAAAATTCCCTTTCCTCCATGAGTGTTTTTATGCTTTTCGGAGCGCTCCCACTTCTTGTTCAAACGTGTGTGGGTAGTGCTGGTAGAGATGCGCAGCGGCTGTCACCGTGACGGGACTGCTAGAGCCCCATGCAGCTTCCCCTCGCTCGGTCCTCACACGCTGTGGGCAGTCACTGTGACAGGACAGTGGGAGTAGGTGGCACTGTCCTCCTGTCCTCAGGGAGGGGGCCTATCCCTTGGGGCTGCTTGATTGAGAAAGTGGCGCCTCCTTGCAGGGCAGAATGTGGGAGACTGGGGTGAGGTTCTTGCACTGAAAGCCCTGGGTCCCCTCCATGACTGACAAGTGACCTCAGTCACACATCAGGGACACCAACACCCACTACCCACCATGGGCAGCTGATCTCAGTAGCCCTTGCAGGCCACGCACAGCCCTTTTCATAATAATTTCACTTAAGAGTGGGGGGCTGGTGTGGGGGTACTTGCTTGGGGCTTTGAACTGCAGCTTGTGAAATCGGGGGGCTTTTCATCTCTTGGGCTGTGAGTGTCAGGTGATGGGGTGCCTACCCTCTGCACCTGCTGTGGAACATCACTGTGAATGTGCTGCCCTCACATATCCTGGGCGCTGGGGGCCTTGGTGTGAGGGCAGTGAAGGGAGGCAGAGTCCCTGCCTGCGGGCAGTGCAAGTGGCAGGGAGGCTGGTACTGTGCAGACCGAGACCCTGGCAGTTTCCTGGCCCTCACTGTCCCAGTTCTGGTAAACAGGGTTAGTTATGCCAGGAATAGAACCTCCTCTGTCCCATGGCATCGACTCTGAGGCTGCAGCAAGGTTGAATAGAAAGGGTGCCAGGGGCTGTCTGCAACAGGAGGGAAGTGGGCTGGGCATGGCCTCGTGGCTCATCCCCTTCACACCAGCAGTCGGGTTTTCTGTCTGCTCCAGCGGGAGCTGGGGCCCTCCAGGCCTCTGCCCCCTGCTTGCTGCCAGTGAGCGGGTCTTGCTCAGGCACTTCTCCATTCTCTGTCCACTCAGAGGTAAATGGAACGTTGGGAAGTTGTGGAGGGAAGAAATTTCAAGTTGAAAACCTTAGGTGTGCTTGACAAGTTGGCACACGTGGCACATTCTCCTTTTTCTTAGAATTCAGAGTCACACTCATGGACAAGTCTCCTCTGGGCAAACTGACATGCAGACCTGTCCCGAATAATAAGCAAAACCTCAGCTTAATATTAGGCACAATGTGCCCTCCCTGTTTATGGAAGTTGAATTATTCAGGTATTAATGACTTAACCCAAATTGCATTGGTGTGTTTGGTAGAGGCCATTTCCCTGCGTGCCCATGAGCTGCAAGTGAACAAAACGAGTTGCAGGGAAGCTCTGGGCAAAGGCATGCATGGCTGAGGTTTGCCCAGGAGGAAGAGGGGTGGCAATTAACTCAGGTCACATCTGGGGCCTGGATTTATAGGTCACACAATCAGTAAGATTATAGCTTGTTTGTCAAAGGCCAGGCGCCTCCCAGAGCGCTTACTTGGAGGTTTGTGATCTCCTTAGAATTACTCCAGAACCCACAGGAGCACTTTGAGGGAGGGAGGGGACCAAGGTGACACGGCCAGAAAGAGGCAAAGTTGCAATTTGAGTTCAGCACTGTCTGTCCCTAGCCCCAGGCCTTCCCACCTCCTTGAGATGACTCACAGGCTAGCAAGAATGTGTAGACAACAGACAAGGACACTGGGCAGGGACAGGGCAGGGAGGGGCCCGACCAGAGCAAGGAGGCAACGCCCAGCTGAGCTTAAGATCAGGCAGGCTTTGCTGATGGTCTTAAGAAGAAAAGAGTTTCAGGAAGACACTGCAGCCCCCCAGGCCTCACCTGTGTTTATTCGACTTCTTCCTCTTCAAAGCTCATCTTAGCACCTACTTCCTTGCCCTTACCCCTCACATCACAGCACTGGAGGAAACACTTGCAGCCTGTCCGAACGCTGGCAGCTCCTTTCTCCGTCTGCATACATCTGTGTCCTTATTCTCTGGTGGCCACCGAGGGACCTTACAGAGGAGGCCCCAACCTCTCCTGGGCCATTGCTCTCACTTGTATTTTATTGTCATTATTATCCCAGTTAGTAGTCGTAGTGACTGGGGGATCAACAGTGCCACAGACAGAATACATGTTCCTTTTTTTTTTTAGAGACAGCGTCTCATCTGTCACCTTGGTTAGAGTGCCGTGGCATCAAGCTCACAGCAACCTCCAACTTATTGGCTCAAGCGATCCTCTTGCCTCGGTTTTTCCATTTTTAGTAGAGATGGGGTCTCGCTTTTGCTCAGGCTGGTCTCGAACTCGTGAGTTCAAGCAATCCACTAGCCTCGGCCTCCCAGAGTGCTAGGATTATAGACGTGAGCCGCTGGGCCCAGCCTACACATTCATTTTTTTTTTGAAAAGGCAAGTTAGCAAAGAAAAGCTGCACGTGAGCTCCCACCATGCAGAAAGGCCCACTGCTGGCTGCTGCCGTATTTCCCCCCTGACTTTTCCTTGTAGGTGAACTTGTCACCTCAAAAAAGCCTGTGGGAAACACATTGTGCCTTCCTTCCTGAGCACGGGCTCACAAGGTCCCCCTGTCAGTAAATGCCCCTTCACAGCTGATTTCTTGGCCACCAGGTGGGATTCTCCACCCTCTCTTTCCTACACCAGGTGGGGAGTGTGCTTTGTATTTTTAAATCTGATTAGTTTATTATGATATAATATGTACAACACAAAATTTACCATTTTTTTTATTAAATCAAAGCTGCGTACATTAGTGCAATCAAGGTGTACAATGTGCTGTTTTCATACACAATCCGAAATGTTTTCATCAAACTGTTTAACATAGCCTTCATGGCATTTTCTTAGTTATTGTATGAAGACATTTGTATTCTGCATTTAGTAAGTTTCGCCTGTACC
>CAUYRH010009471.1:0-17035 GCA_963574655.1 Perodicticus potto | reverse complement strand
CCCCAAATCAAAAATCTACAGTATGGCCCTTTCTTGTCCACAGTCCTTTGGTTGGACTGGCTGGCCAGTCCGCACTTGTTCCCAAACACTCACATTCTGTGCTGGTTTTCCTTAGCTCCAGACCTCCTTGCCAACTCCTGTAGTCCACTACTGCTTCACTGTGCCCTCTGAGTGATGTCCTTGGATGGGTTACCCTTGCCAGAGGTGGTTGGAGCTTTCTTTCCCCTGCCTTTCCATGAGTGGCTAATAAGGAGATATTTCTAGTCTTCCATCTTGATCTTCTTCCCTGAATGAAAGATTTAGATGGAAAAAAAGGAAGATCTTTCTTTCTACTCTCCTGGCCCCAGACTCCCCAAAGCATAAAGCTCAGGAGAGAGAGATTCCTTCAACCCCCAGTTTGATTTTTTAGCTTCCAACCTTGCTGATTTATTTAACTATAATTTAATAATTCCCAACCTTCAATGCTGCAACATACTCTTTTTACAACATACCTCACTTTTATTTGTACCCCTAACACACACTTGCTTTAAAAAATGATCCCCAATATAATTTTTAAACTAAGTTTAAATTTATTTTCAATGGTCAAATTTTCAGAAACAAGGGAATATGTGCTTTATGACAACCCCTCTGTATGAGGTTAAAAAGAATAATCACTAGACAGGATTTGACTTGGACCAAGCCTGAGGCTTGGATGTGGCTGAGATAAGGAGTAGGCTTGGTGGTGAGACTCAGAGCTTTCCCATGTCTCCCAGCAGTTACACAGCTCTGCATTCATTTCTCTTTGTTTTCTAAAAAGAATATGTAGTGTTTTATGTATATATATACCTTGTAAAAATTTGAAAAAGTAATTGAGTTGAAAAATAATGCCAAAAAATGGAAAAGTTGGAACTAAGATTGAGTTTAGAACACAAATGTTATGGGAAGGACCAAGATTTGGGTCTAAGCTGTAGAAGTCAACATAAGGAGGAAGACTTCTTTGGTTTTATATGACTTGCAATGTGCAATAGACCGCACATTGTAAGTCATATAGAGTGTGCAAAAGGATCTTTTTCCAGAGAAGATGTGTGATGTCCAAGGAAAAACTTCCTGACAGCAGCATAACTGTCCCATTTGATCATCAGCTGGGGTGGGGTTCCTGCATCATCTTCACCTGGATACTGGATACTTGGAGCTCTTAGAGAGGAACGTGAAGACTGGCTATAATGTGCTACCATCTCCCCCTTTCCCATTGCTTTCATTTATTTATTTATTTATTTATTTATTTATGTCTACTTGCCTAGAATACTAAACAGTAAAAACTAGATTTTATTCATCTTTCTATTTAGTATGTACAATGGGTAAAATAGAACTTCAAATCAGTTTAATAATGAAATGACAATATATTTAAGAATCTAAGAGGGACAAGTTATTCAAAAGTATTTCTATTTCCTGGGGCCTTACAAGACCTCTTCCGGTTTTCTTTCATTCATTCAGTAAACTTTAGAGTACCTGCCTCAGGGTTCTGCCTGGTGCTAAGTTTATAAAAATGGTACCAGACCACACACACTTTTACCCATGAATAGGCTGATTCCCAAAGAAAGAAAGTGATGTGTGCAAGGTCATAGTAAGATAGATTAGAACAAAGCCTGGACTGTCCACCTCCCACTGCACTGTCCTCTCTTGAGCTATGTGTATTCTAACTCAGCAGCCTAGAGGGAACAAATGCAGACAATTACTCTGGCAGATGGGCGAAGTCAAAATATTTCACATCCTGCACGTTGCAGGTCCAGCCAATCAGAACTAATACTAGCTGCAAATGACTTCCTGAGCTTACTGGCTAAAGATTGGCCCTGCACCAATGTAGGGGTGTCATTTCCTATCCTGCATGTCTTTCAGTGCCTGATCAGGAAAGAATCCATGAATGAATGAATGAGGATGTAAAGTGGCCATAAATAATACCACAAAGGAAGAAAGAAGCTTCTTTCAATGAAAGCCCAGTACTATTAAATTGTAGCATTATCTCTTTATATATTTTTAAAATTAGGACCTGGTGAAAGAGGAAGACGCAATAATGGAAAAGGAAAGAAGCAGAAAGGGGGCGTTTTTGTGGGAGTTCAGCAGAACTGGATTTGGGATGTAGTTCTGCACTTAGTGGGTCTGTGGGCTTGGACAAATGACTTCATCTCCTTGACCTTTTATTCTGTAAATATCTGTGAATGTTAGGAAAAGAGGAACAAAGAGTAATTTATCTAAGATTATACTGATTAAGAATCAGAAAGGCTGAAGGGCATAAGATACTTTTAGTCTGGTGGGGTTATAATTCAATGTCAGTGGTAGCCCAGGGATCCTAAATTCTCTTTTCTTTTTTTGCAGTTTTTGGCTGGGGCTGGGTTTGAACCCACCACCTCCACAGGCCCAGTGCCCTACTCCTTTGAGCCACAGGCGCTGCCCAAGGATCCTGAATTCTTTATGGGGTCTTAAGGCCTTATCCTCACTTCAAGGATGGATAAGGAGGATTTGAGTTAGATGTCTAAATAATCCCTATTCCCTCTCTATGAACCTTCACCCATCCCCACCATGTACAGGAAAGGATCACCTGACCAAGGAACCTGTCACTCCCTCCTTCCCAAGGCACCTGGCAATCCCTGCTTCCTTCAGTCTCCCTGCCTTTCTAGTGATCCTTTTTGGAAAATAATTTGTCTGGGGTATGGCCTACCTGATGACAGGCATACTTATTCTCTCTACATTAGCTTTGAAAGACCCAGAATCATCAAATTGTTGAAGAAAGCTGAAAAATACAGAGACACAGATACAGAAAAAAGCAGTGATGAGCATCACAAGTTAACCAGTGCCCTTGGAACTCATAATTCCTGGCATCGGTATACATGTATCTTTTCTGGATGATTCTTATAACTTCCCAACAAGTGTCCCCATCTCCTAAGGAACAACTGGGCCCATGACAACCACTTAGACAAAAAACTTTCAGCGGCTCATTGTTTATACCATTAATTCTCAATTTTTCTTTTTTCATGTGGGGTATCTCTTATTGCATTCTATGATTCCCAATTAAGACTCTTTAGAATAGAGGTTCTTGGGTTTCACTGAATCAGAACTTTAGAAGGTAAGTTCTAAGAACCAAACTACCTACACCCCATAGAGCTTACTGCCTTTATGAACATGCCATTACTATTCATTAGCATAACTTTACTATTCCAGGAAACTTTTGCCCAGACAAATGTCTTGATAATTCACCATAGAAATTTCCCCAAATATCCACCAGCTCTTCAATAAAAAGCATCAATTGTTTGTGCCCTAAATTTATGTGGATCTCTTGCCTTCCTTAATTTTCCCACCTACCTTAGACTATTGTGCTGTGTTCAACTCAGGACCTACCCCCTCTCTCCAGATAGAGTTGCCTTAAACCAAACATCCATTTCTCAAATTCTAGCCTTTCCCTCTGAGACACTGTTAAATCTTTATAAGATGATGTTCTCTCTATCTGATCACCAGTTTGTATTGGTGCTATTTGGAGAAACAGCATCCGATAATCCCTGAGAGATTCTGTAGCAGGTTGATATGAAAACTACTGGACAAAATTAAGTCAAAAAATTCTAAGCCTAATGTTCAAGATCCCTAGCAAGTTTTAAAATGAAAACTTATCTTAGATGACAAAAAATAATAAAAATGAAAATGGAAAGAATGAAAAAATGAAAGAAAAGGACAGCTCTGCACTTTACCCCACTCTCACATTTTGACTTTATGTTGTCTCAGTTTACATATTTTCATATGGCTTCCTAACAGATTGATGTATTTTTGTGACTGATTTCTTTTGCACCTCATACCAGAATTATGTGTAGATTAAGTAGATTGCAACCCACGATTACAATATTAAGAGTATGTGAGTTTATCTGTGTACTTAAGTTTACCAGTGAGTTTTATACCTTTAAATGTTTCCCTTTTACATGTTACTGTTTTTTTGTTTGTTTGTTTGTTTTTCCACACGAACAACTCCATTAGCATTTCTTACAAGACATCTGATGGTGGTGAATTTGCTCATCTTCTGTTTGTCTGGGAATGACTTTATCTTCTTCATATTTGAAGGATAGCTTTTCTGGACATACTATCTTAGATAACAGTTGTTGTTGTTATTGTTGTTTATAGCAGTTTGAAAATGTTGCCTTCCCTCCTGGTCTGGTTTCTGTTGAGAAGTCTGTTGGCAGATTAACTGCAGCTCCTTTACATGTTATTTGGTTCTTTTCTTCTCTTTCTTTTGGGATCCTCTCTTTGACCTTTGAGAGTTTTATTATTATATACCATGGAGTAGTATTATTTGGGTTAAATCTACATAGGGTGCCAAAAAAAGTATACACATTTTAAGAAAGGAAAAAAACTGTATTAAAATTGTAATACTCAAGTTACTTTTGACTTCTGCAATTATAAGAGATACAAGATACAATATACAAGATAACAAATATTATCAGTATATATTGAGTATTATAATCTGGCTTGTTTTGGCTTTTATCGGATATGTTTGCTTAGAGATTCTCTGCAATTCACCTATTCTTTTTTCTTTTTTTTTCCCCTAGGTGGTTGTCTCCTTTTTGGCACTAGATGGTGCCTTAAGGCCAGGTTTAGTACTGGGCACTCTATTTACTCAGTGAATCAGGTTCAGTGAACCTCTATTTTAAAGAGTCTTAATTGGGAATCATAGAATGCAATAAGAGATACCCCTCTATTTAGGCACTCTATCTACTCAGAGCATGGGCATGGTACCAAAGGGGATTTCTAGGTAGTACAGGAGTCTGTGTAGGGGTTTGTGCTCACAGGATGTGTGGATCAAACCTACTATAGTATAGTACTAGACTAGTCTGATCTGGTGTCTCCTTGGGCTGAGTGACGGAGCAGAGTTTTCAGGGCTAGCCATGGGAGTCCTGCCTCCTCCCTTGTTTCTGGCCATCCTCAGGGATATTTCTCCCTTTAGGCACTCCTGATACGTGCTAGGGAATGAGGCAGGGCCAGGTCTCCTGCCAAGGAACCCAAGATTGTGGAGTAAATTGTTGTCCAGCTCAATACCACTTTTTCAGTGTAGGAATTGGAGTTCTGAGGGAAATTTTTCACATACTTGCTGCTGGGCAGATTAAAGGGGTGGGGGCTATAGGTATGGAAGTCCAATTCTTTTACTCTCTACTTTGAGTTTTTCACTTGTTTGTCACCTTGAAATCTGTCTCCTCATATTTGATTTTTTGGAATATTGCTAGAATCTCAGTGCTATGTATTTGTTTTTGGTTTTCTGTTGGGGAGAGTGAAACCAGCCTGCTTTTATGCTGCCGTTTTGGAATTAGAAGTCACAAAACCTACACTGTAACTCGGTCCATTTTCCTATATTTTGTCAGCTTTATGCTTTTATTCATGCTTTACATCCTGCTCACCCTTCTCCTACATCTCAGCATCTTCTCATTACCTGTATTGTAACTCATTTTCCGAGACAGTCCCCAGTTAATCACTCCTCCCAGATTCATGCTCCTGGGAAGTCCTGTCCTGCAGTAAATTTGCACTGGTCCTGTAACTCACTTCAACCAATTCAATATGGCCAATGCGAAGCTGTCTCTACAAATGGCATGGGGGGCTTGCACTTCTGGGAACCTGAGCCAATTGCCTATCCAGCTAGAGGGGCCACACAGGGAGGGAGCATTCACGAGACTGTTTGAAGAGAAAGAGAAGCCCAGCTCTGCCAGTGTCCTGCCTTACCTCAGCCTTCATGCTGACCTCACCTAGGTGCCAGATATGAAAATGAGCCGTTTTGGATTTTCATGCTCAGCTGAGCTCTGCCAACACACCATGGAACACAGTCCTGCAGAAGGCCCATCAAACCACAGAATAGTCAGAGAGAGGGCATTGTTGTTTCAGACCCTCAATTTTGCAATAGTTTATCATGCAGCAGTAGGTAAACAAATGTCCCATTTTAAGGCCTGTTTCTGAAGCTGCTCCTTTAGGGAGCCTGTTGTTCTGTCTCACTGCCTTCCCATTCTGCGGTAGAAGCTCCCTCTTGAAGTCAAGCAGAAGACATTCACCTTCTGAATGGAACATTCCATCTTGTTCTGCCCCTCACTCCGAAGTGTATTCCATGAATTCAGGATGTTTTGTGGCCTTTTTGGGGGGTGAGAATAGCAATTTGGGAAAAACTACTCTTTCGCTAAGGGTCAGAAAAATTTGTAATACACAGTTACCCCCAGCGAATCCAGTGTGCTGCCTACAAAGATAAAATCCAGGGAAAGGATCATAGCTTTTAATCTTTAAAGTTTCCTAGGTGAGTGTTTATGTTGTGGAGACCAGGATAACTACAGAATCAAGGCATGTGGGGGTATAACCACAGGAGCAAGTATAAGGGGAAAAAGTGGGGGGGTATTTGACCAGCTTGGTTTATAGTGCAGGCTGTAGACTAAGTTGTTACCCACGACCATACTTTCTGCCTGTTTTTAAAAGTCAAGTAGTGCTGGTAAAATTAAAAGTCTGCCTTGATCTTGTTTTGCAGACTAGGGGCTGCTGACAGTGTCGGCATCATTGGCCAGTAGAGGGCAGTGCAGACAAAAGCGTTGCCAGCCTGAGATACTCCTTCAGAGTTTCAAGAGGAACACAGGAACATCATCATTTACTAGCTGTTTTGTGAAGCCAAATGACTATTTCTGCCTTTGGGATAATATGCACAGGGCATAAGTCTCCTCTGCCTTGTATGGCATGCCAGAAATATTTGTAAGTGGGGGTGTCGGTGTTTACTTTCAATGCACTTAAGAGTGGCACACGTTGTGGTGGACCCTGCACGTCTTTCTGCAGCAGAGAAATGTTGCGAGGGGTGTGGTTAGCTGGCAGCCTCCAGGACTGCCTATTTGGGATCTGTCATCGCCTTTAGGTCAAGTCTATACTCCCTCAGGCTGCTTCTAGAGGACTGAGAGGAGTCTCAGAAAATGAGCTTTCAGCTAAAACTTGAAGGATAGATGAGACTCAGACTAAGAGTGAATAGCATAAAGTTCCAGTGCAGAAGACTACAAGCAGAATTTCACCTCACCTTGGTTACCAAAGGTCATGTTCACATCAGATGCAACGATGTCCCACAAACGACCCCAAACATGTCCTTGAATCTGCACATGTTGCTGCCAGCTGATGGTCTCTGACAAGCTATAAACCTTTTATAAATACCATGGATATTATCCAGCTAAGTGTTGGTGTAGGGATCAAAGTTATTTGTCATCTCGGTGGGTTGGGAAAAGAAAAGAAAAATGGATGGACTTCAAACTCTTGGGAATCTAGGCAAACCGAAAAGCAGTTCCTCTCAGTTTTGAAATAAATATCAGAGGGGAATGAGCTCAGGTCCCAAAAGAGAACAGTCACTCCTACCTGTTGTTATGGCTGGATGATGGCTGTGCTAAAATTAACACACCTATCCCCCAGCACCTGGAGCTTTAGCCTCTGGTTTACATGGAAGATTGTAAAAAAAAAAAAAAAAAAAAAAAAAAATCCTGAGGCAACCAAAAGAATAGGGAACATCAGAAAAGTGGGAAAAGTAAAGTCTCCATCTTTTTATGGCTGAATAGTATTCTGTGGTATGGAGGTAAAACACATTCTTCTTAGTAAAGTATCACAAAAATGGAAAAGCAAGTGTCCAATGTACAGCAATACTACTATGAAACTAATAGATAAACTATGTACCCACATGAGAGAAAAACACAATTAAATTCAAGTAGGGGGAGTTTGGAGGAAGGGAAGGAGAAAGGGGAAGAGGAGGGAATTGGTAAATTTTCACCTAATGTGCACAATGTAAGGGCATACTCCCTGAGTGAAGGGCTCAACCACAACTTGAAGTATACCTAAGAAATGTAAACATTGTAACATAATAATTTATGCCCTCATATCAATCTGAAATTAAGAAAAAAAGAACACTAGAATAGTGCATCTGATCTTTGTATGGCTGTGGATCAATCTTGAAATAAATTCATAGACTGTAAGGGCTACTAGGGTTGGAGTCTTAGAAACCTAGTTCAATGGGTTTTCTCCCGTTCTTTTGGTAGTAAGTAAACAAATCTATTGCACATCTTGTTTCTTTCAGCTGCCTTATTCGGACACTTAAAATGAATTTTAATTGTGTTAAAATATACATAAAGTTTACCACCTTGACCCATTTTAGATATGCAGTTCTACATTCATATTTTGTGCAATCTACCAAACACATTTTATCTTGTAAAACTAAAATTCTGTACTCATTAAACAACAACTCTCCACTTCCCCTTCCCTCTAGCTATTGGCAATCACCATTTCCATCTCTATGAATTTGATAACTGTAGGCACCTTATATAAGTGGAATCACACAATATTTGTCTTTTGCAATTGGCTTATTTCAGTTAGCATAATGTCCTCTAGGTTCATCCATATTGTAACACTTGTGAGAATTTTCTTCCCTTTTTTGGTTCACACAGACTCAAGGTGAATGGGATGGAAAAAGTTCCATGGAAGTGGAAACCAAAAGATAAAATAGACTTAAGATCAGCAATAGTAAGGAAAGACAAAGATGGCCATTATGTCATGGTAAAGGAAGCAATTTAACAGAAAGACATAACAATCCTAAATTTTTATGCACCTAATACAGGAGTGCTGATTCATGAAGAAAATTTTACTAGAACTAAACAAGAAGATAACTGGCAGCATTATAATTTCTGGGGACTTAGACACTCCACTGACAGAATTAGACAGATAATCCAAGCAGAAAATAAACAAGGAGACACTAGACGTTAATGGGACTCTAGAACAAATGGACCTAACAGATATTTACAAAATATTTTACCCCCAAACTACTGAATACACATTTTTCTCATGAACACTTGGAACATTCACCAAAACTGATCACATGTTAGACTAGAAATATGTTTCTCAACAAATTCAGGAAAATAGAAATCATGCCATGTATCTTTTCACACCACAGAGTAATAAAACTAGAAATCAAATCAACTAGAAGAGAAACACTCAATTCTACACAAAGTTAAGGAAATTAAATAACCTGTTGCTGAAAACTTATTGGGTCAATTATACAGTTAAGATAGAAATCAAAAGGTATCTATAACCTGAGTGAAAAAGGGGACATAAGCTTTTAATATCTACAGATTCAACAAAAGTTAACCGAAGGGGAAAATTCATAGTCTTAAATGCCTACGTCAAACAGACAGAAAGATCACCAAATAATAATCTAATGACATATCACATGAACAAGAAAAAGAAAAGCAATCTATACCCAGGGCAGCAGAAGAAAAGAAATAACTAAGGTCAGAGAAGAACTAAATGAAATAAAAAACAAAAAAGTACAAAGAATCAATAAGACAAAAAATTGGACCTTGAAAAGATAAACAAAAGTGAAAGCCCTCTTGCCAGATTAACCAGGAATAGAAGAGAAAGGACCCACATGAGCTCAATTTAAAATGAAAAAGGAGAGATTACAACTGATACCACAGAAATACAAAGTATTATCTGTGAATAGTATAAAATCTCCATGCACACAAACTGAAAAATATAGAGGAAATGGATAAATTCCTGGAAACATATACCCTCCCAAGACTCAATCAGGAAGAACTACTACTCCTAAACAGGCCAATAAGAAGTAGCAAGATTGAATCAGTAATAAAAGAATCTTCAAGAGAAAAAAAAATCTAGACTAGATGGATTCACAGCCGAATTCTACCAGACCTACAAAGGAAAAATAGTACCCATACCATAGAAATATTTCAAAACCTTGAGAAGGAGGGAATGCCTGAGCTCATTCTACAAAGTCAGTATTGCCTTGATATCAAACCCAAGAGAAAATGTAACAAAAAAAGAAAACAACAGACCAATGTCCCTTATGAAAGATGCAAAATCCTCAATAAAATACTTGTAAACTGAATTCACCAGAACACCCAAAAAGTAATTAACCATGACCAGATGGGCTTTATTAATGTGATTCACCACATAATCAGAAGCAAAATCAAAGACCATATAATCATCTCAATAGATGCAAAAATAAAAAAAAATTTGATAAAATACATAACCTTTTTATCATAAAAACCATCAACAATCTAGGTATAAAAGGAACGTATCTCAAGCCATACTTGATAAACCCTCAGCCAAAATCATAATGAGTAGGGAAAAATTGAAAGCATTTCCCTTAAGAACTGGAACAAGGCAGGGTGCCCACTGTGACCTTTTCTGTTCATCATAGTGCTGCAAGTGATAGCCAGAGCAATTAGGCAAGAGAACGAAATAAAGGATATCCAGATTGGGAAAGAACAGGTGTCACTTTTTTGCTGACAATATGATCTTATATCTAGAAAACCCAAAGACTTCACCAAAAGACTTCTAGAACTGATAAATAAATTCATCAAAGTCTCAGGTTACAAAATCAATGTATACAAATCTGTAACATTCCTAAACACCAATAACAGTCAAATTGAGAATCAAATCAAAAGCTCAACATCATTCACAATAACTTAAAAGAAAATAAAATGCCTAGGAGTAGAATAGAAAATAGAAAATAGAAATAGAATAGAAAATAGAAAATAGAAAATCTCATGAATGTTATGTCGAACAGGTGGATGAAAATATCTCAGATTGTATATGAAGCCCGCATACTGTACCCCATGATTGAACTAATGTACACAGCTATGATTCAATAAAAAAAAAAAAAGAAAAAGAAAATAAAATGCCTATCCTTAACTCAGGAGGTGAACAATCTCTACAAAGATAACTAAGAAACACTAAGGACTGAAATTGAAAATGACATAAACAAATGGAAACACCATGTTCATGGATTGGCAGGATCAAAATCATGAAAATGTGTAAAAATAGAAACATAAATTCATGGAACACATTAAAGTCACTCCCAAACGAAGTCACAGACCTACAGCCTACTGATTTTCCATAAAGTCTACAAGACCTTACTCTGAAGAAAGGATGCCCTATTCCATAAAGAGTGGTGGGAAAATTGGATATACTCCAAAAACTGAAACTGAACTTTATATTAAGAATAATTCAAAGTTTCCAATGTCTGAGCCTTTGGGATTTGACTTGTAGAATTCCTAGAAAGAACATACCTCTGAACACTGACAAAGTGCTAGAATGGCTAAGAGTTGGGAGTAATTTGTATGATCAGGTTCAGTATAAGATTTGATATCAGATTTGGTCAATTCTGATTAATAAGGATATACGAAAGTATTGGCTTATCAAACACTCTATCAATGTTTGCCGAAAGTATCTGTCTAATCTTCCTAAAATATAGTTGTTGACTAGAAAATTGTTTAAAGTTAACTTGGATACATAGCATCAGTTAAATGTATAGCCATGATTTGGGGGTGTCATTATATTTTTCTCCTGGGAACTAACATGTCCACAAATTTTTAAAACTTTCTGCACTAGTAATAGCTTGGAAGAAATAAGTTAAGGAATTATGGTGGAATTGTCCCTAGAACCTAAGCAAGTTAATATTAGCAGTTAATGAATATTTTGTGGAAGGTGAGAATTACATAACCCTAAAGTAGAACAATCCAAAAAGAGCAATTCAATCAAAACTAATAAGAACAAAAATTCATTAAGGATAACTTCTAGTAGCTTTGGGCACCTGGCAGAATCTTGTTTCTGTGTTCATTAGTGGAAGTGGATTAATTGAGGAAGTTTTGTGTGTGTGTGTGTGTGTGTGTTTTATTTATTTATTTATTTATTTATTTATTTATTTATTTATTTATTTTGAGACAGAGCGTCAAGCTGTCACCTTGGGCAGAGTGCTGTGGCATCACAGCTCACAGCAACCTCCAATTCCTGGGATCAAGAGAGTCTCCTGCCTCCGCCTCCCAAGTAGCTGGGACTACAGGCCCCCGGCCACAACGCCCGGCCATTTTTTGGTTGCAGCTGTCATTGTTGTTTGACGGGCCCAGGCCGGATTCGAACCTGCCAGCTCATGTGTACGTGGCTGGCGCCTTAGCCCGTTGAGCCACAGGCGCCAAGCCATATTTATTTATTTTTAATTATTCAATCTTTATGGACTTTCTGCATTCAGAAATTCCATGGAGACCACCTTTTAAGATTTTTAGTGGTCATAATTTGCCATCTGGAAAAATGTCTGTATATATATATCTGTGCTGGCTTTCAGGAATCCCTCACAGGCTGTCTTCCAGTACAGCTTCTGGACAGTCTCTCTCAGATTTCTCTTCTAGAGTCACCTATTGTAACTCATGGAGGAACTAACATGTGGCTGATGGAGAAAGCAGGCTGTACATGTTGAAGATCGTACAGAGTGTTCTGGTTTAATATTTTAACATGTTTACTTAGAAGAGATTATAAAATGTTGGAATCCAGAATTAGTGGAAGTGTTACTTGTGACATGGGCCTGCTTGTGAGCAGATCACACATAGATATTTTTAATGTAAGAGATAGGATTCAGCCATAAATTGAATGAAATACCGATATGCATAACAACATAGATGTATTTCACACAGCTTTGGATGAATGGAAATGCATGACATTAAAGAGAGTACCCAATAAATGGCAGAACTTTTACAAAGTTCAAAAACTTACACAGCTGGGCGGCTCCTATGGTTGAGTGGGTAGGGCTTTGGCTCCATATACTGAGGGTGGCGGGTTCAAGCCTGGCCCCGGCCGAACTGCAACAAAAAAATCGCTGGGCGTCATGGTGGGTGCCTGTAGTTCCAGCTACTCGGGAGGCTGAGGCAAGAGAATCGCCTGGGCCCAGGAGTTGGAGGTTGCTGTGAGCTGTGTCATGCCATGGCACTCTACCAAGGGCGATAAAGTGAGACTGTCTCTAAAAAAAAAAAAAAAGAAAGAAAGAAAAATAGCCAGGCATTGTCACAGACACCTGTAGTCCTAGCTGCTTGGGAGGCTGAGGCAAGAGAATAGCTTAAGCCCAAGAGTTTGAGGTTGCTGTGAGCAGTGACGCCACAATACTCTAACGAGGGCGACATAGTGAGAATCTGTCTCAAAAAAAAAAAAAAAACTTACACAGCTAATCAGTAAAGAAATCTTAACAGAAGTAGGATTATGAATTAACTGGCAAGGGGTATGACAGAAATATCAGAGATGATGGAATTGTTCTATTTTTAAAAGATATGTGAATTACATGAGTGGAAACTTACTTTAACCCCATGGAATTATAACTTAAGATCTGTGTATATGCAATTTAGAAAGAGAGAGAGATTCTGTACTACATTGCCTGACTTATTGGATGTCTAAATAGTACTTTAATCTGTCCTCTAATTCTTGCCTATGCTTATGATCCTAGTTTCAAGGACTTTGGTCTTGGTATATTCTTAGTCTCTCTGTTGCTATTAATCTGGGATTGCTAATGAGAAGTCTGAAGTCAATATGATTCTTAGTGCTTATATTAGTATTATTACTACTAGAATGGAAAAATATATAATGGAGTCTCTAGTATCTTTTTTTTTTTTTTTTGCGACAGAGTCTCTCTCTGTCACCCTCAGTAGGGTGCTGTGGTGCCATAGCTCACAGCAACCTCAAACTCCTGGGCTCAAGTGATCTTCTTGTCTTAGCCTTCTGAGTAACTGGGACTACAGGCCCCACCACAATGTCTGGCTAGTTTTTCAATTTTGAGTAGAGATGTGGTTTCTTGCTCAGGCGGCTCTTGAATTCCTGAGCTCAGGCAATCCACTCGTTGGCCTCCCAGAGTGCTAGGATTACAGGCATGAGCTACCATGCCTATAGGATTGTCTATTATTCTAACACTTTTTCTATATATATCTTTGGTGAGGTATTTATTAATGTATGTTTAATTTATTTGCTTTTCAACAGGCTCAGGGAATTCATCCAGTATATTTATTCTTTAGTTCTCTCCCAACTTTCCCCCATCTTTCTATTTTTCATGTAGCCATTAATTAGTACAAGTGTTTTCTCCTACTACTGCATTTACTGTCTCCCAATATGTTTTAGTATGTTATGTTTCCATTTTCATTTGTTTTAAGCAATGTCAGTGTCACTCAACACAAAATGAATAATACCTACTCAGGCCATTTGCATTGAATTCAGGGACCTGAGGAGGCCACTACCAGTAAGCGCTCTACAAGGAGAAACAAGGCTGTGGCCTATGTTCCTCATAGGCTTTTATTGAAGTCAAGAATGAGAAAATACAGCACAGCAGAAAGCTTCAAAGAAAGAGTAGAGGTTACAAAATAAGCAATTTATCTTTAGCTGCATGTTTGAACTCTTTTTTTTTTTGGAGACAGAGCCTCAAGCTGTCGCCCTGGGTAGAGTGCTGTGGCATCACAGCTCACAGCAACCTCCAACTCCTGGGCTTAAGTGAGTCTCTGGCCTCAGCCTCCCAAGTAGCTGGGACTACAGGTGCCCACCACAACACCCAGCTATTTTTTGGTGGTTGTTGTCATTGTTGTTTGGCAGGTCCAAGCTGAATTTGAAACCATCAGCTACGGTGTATGTGGCTGATGCTTTAGCTGCTTGAGCTACAGGTGCCGCCCCATGATTCAACTCTTAACACATTTTGTTTACTTGAATTTCTGTCTTGCTTAAATCTTATTACTATTTTTTGTTTTTTGTTTTGAGACAGAGTCTCATTATGTCACCCTCAGTAGAGTGTGGTGGTGTCACAGCTCACAGCAACCTCAAACTCTTAGGCTTCAGCAATCTCTTGCCTCAGCCTCCCAAGTAGCCCAGCTATTTTTTTCTGTTGCAGTTCTCATTGTTGCTTAGCTGGCCCAGATTGGGTTCGAACCCACCAGCCACGGTGTATGCGATTGGTGCCGTAACCACTGTGCTACAGGTGCCGAGCCTAAATATTATTACTATTAATATGGATTAAAAATCAGGGCTTAGGGCTGGGACAGCATATTGTGTCTAACAAGTTTTGTTTTTAGTACTCAGAGCCAGAAGTGATGCTTGGCTTTCTCCAAAATTGCTCTCTCTCTAGTGCCTACCACTTTTAATCCTATGCTCTATCCTACAAAGAAATATTTAAATTTCATTCTTAATTTCTTTACTGATCTTTTGGTAATTGATGCTGCTGCTGCTTAATTTCTACACATAGCACAATGTTCAAAGTTCCTCTTGTTATACATTCATAGTTTAATTCCATTATGTCAGAAAAGATGCTTAGTATGAATTTGATTTTTAAAAATTTGTTAAGACTTATTTTGTGGCCTAACAAATGCTCTGTTCTAGAGATTGTTTTATATGATGACAAGAAAAATGTGATTGGGCAGCAATTGAATGAAATGTTCTGTAAACTTTAGTTAGGTCCATTTGGTCTATAATTGAGTATAATTCTGGTGTTTCTTTGTTGATTATCTGTGTAGAAGATGTGTCCATTGCTGAAAGTGGGTGCTGAAGTCCCCTACTATTATTGTATTGTGTTCTCTCTCTCTTAAGATCTATTAATATTTGCTGTATATATTTGAAAGCTCTAATTTTTGTGTATACATATTTATAATTGTGTCAGTTTACTGAAATGATCCCCTTATTATATATTGAACTTATTTTTTCTCTTTGTAAAGTTGTGATATGATCTATTTTAACCACTTTATGTGTAGTTTCTTCCACTTTTTTTTGGTTTTTATTTGCATGTAATTATTGTTATTTTTTTTTTTTTTTTTGGAGACAGAGTCTCACTTTGTCACCCTCTGTAGAGTGCCATAGTATCATAGCTCACAGCAACCTGAAACTCTTGGGCTCAAGTGATTCTCTTGCCTCAGCCTCCCTAGTAGCTGGGACTACAGGTAACAGCCACAATGCTCAGCTATTTTTTAGACATGAAGTCTCACATGGAATATCTTTTTCTGTCTTCCCACTTTCATCTGTATCAGTGTTGTTACAGATGAAGTGTGTTTCTTATAGGGAAAATATAGTTAGGTCTGTCTTTTTTTTTTTTCAACCAGCATTATTTATTGAGGGTATTAAGGTAATAGGATGGTATGTATAACTAATATGTAAAGAATGTACTATTTTCTATTTTCAACAAAAGTACTTACAAAGAAGATGGAATATGTAAAAGGCAATTTCCATATGCTGAGTCCCTAGTTTATTCCTCAAAGAATTTTGGTGGAAGCCAGGTTGTAGGAGGTGACTGGCCTAGGGTGATGTGAAGGAAGCTCCAGTTAAGGAGGGGATAACAGTATAGATGGAGAACATGCCCTGAGGTCACAGAGGATGAAAACATCACTCGGAATGTGAGCACCTTCAGGTCAGATTCCAAACAACCAAGGTGAATGCTGATGCACTGTAGTTGTTATCATTCAACACTGCACACACTCAGTAGCTGAAAGTACATTTTCCTTTATGAATAAAACTTCTCTGGTGTTCTTTAACCAGCAGGTTTTATGAGGAAGTGGTGAAAGCAGAGTTTGGCATCCCAGGTATTGGTAACAAATGATATAGCCTCATTGTACCTTCCTGGTGTTTAATTATTATTATTTTTTAAACAAGTAAACAGTTTATTAGAATTAAACAAAGGTATGATGTGATACAGTACCAGCAAGACACTCAAGATAGGTATAATAGTACTACTCACACAAAAACTTAAATTTCACCTCAAAAAAAAAATCACAAGAAAAAAGAGAAAGCAATTTCACTATTATAAGATATTTCATGCAAAGTATTAATTCTGCCCCCCCGAAAGCCCAACCTCCCAACAAACAAAAAGCTATCTGGGAATACTGCTATACTAACATATTAACCACAGTATAATCATTCATAGGAAAACAGTAATTAAGTGATGAATTGAATTAAATTACAAAGTTCAAACCATCTTAAACTCATAGACCACAATGATTTTACAAAACAAGCAATTCCAGAAATCTTATAAACAATAAAAGAAATATTTTGATATCATTCTACTTGATCTGGATATACCTGATATTAAAATTGGAGAAAATATATTGTTATAAAGAGAAATTCCAAACATGTTTCACTTATAGATGAGGATGCAATATCCTAAACAACATATTGACAAGTTGAATTACAAAATTAATATTTAAGTAATATACTTTAGTCGAATTGAATCCAATTT
>CAUYRH010009468.1:0-39543 GCA_963574655.1 Perodicticus potto | reverse complement strand
GGTACAAGTGAAAATTACTAAATGTAGAATATAAAGGTCTTCATATAGTGATTAAAAGGCCATGAAGGCTATGTTAAATAGTTCAATGAAAATATTTCAGATTGTACACGAAGTCAGCACATTGTGCCCCATGATTGCACCAATGTACGCAATTATGATTTAATAAAAAAAAAAAAAAGAAACTAATATAGTGAATATTTTTCTGGTTTCTGCCACACTTCATTTATGATAACCATAGGTTAGGTTATCTAGAAAAAAAACATTTCCAAAAAAGAACCAACTAAAAATTCTGGGTAAAATATTTGTGAACCTTTCATAGCATCACAGGAAAAATTTGCCTTTGGGACATAAAAAGGATTAATTGTAGGTAGTCATTCATTATTAATTTATTTTCATCATTAGATAAGTTAAATTATTGAATGTTTCTTATTATTTAGCCTCCTATGAAATATTTTTGAAAATATAGGAGTGTATACAATGGTTCTCCTGGTTTTAGGGATCTAACCAAATAGTTGACAAGACCAATAGATATGAAAGAATTAAAGAATAAGAAAAGATAATGCAGGAAAGTACTATATTAAATTTAGTGGGATTCAGAAGAATTATTTGAGGATAAAAATTAAGTGTCCTATAAAATGTTCCCATTGATTTTAGAAAGAAATTACTTTCTAGATTGGAAATGCTAGTAGTGTTCAGCTGTTAGTATGATGAGCTGATGATGTCTTTGAGTGACACATTCTATTTCATTAACTAGACTGTTCTCCTATGGGATGAATCTGTCTGCCCTTCAATCTATATAATGATGGAATGAGCCTTTCAATCATTGTTGTCTGCTCTAAATTCTGTAGTTAGTGCTGTATTTCTTCAGAAGTCTATAAAATATTACTTAATGACTTCAAGGCTGTTGAATTTTTATTGCCCTGATCCAGATCAAATAGGAAAAACATCCGAACAAGTATTTTATCACCAGAATGGCTCTATTGAGAGGGATAAATTGCCTTCTACATCTTCCTATCAAAATTCTATTTTCTCAGGTTTCTTTAAATTTTTTTATGGAGCCTCAAGCCATTTTAGGAATTATGCAGGATTTAAACAAACATGAATTGCTTATAGATAATCTAAGAATAATAACTTTAATATTTTTTATTTGCAAATTAAGGAAACAGAGTTAACTTCTCCAGCACTCAAAGGAGTGTGAATCCACAGAATAAGAAGGAGCCTTAATATCTAGACAGATGTTAAAGAATATTAATTTGAGCAGCATAATCATTAGAAGATTTTAGTTCACTCTGAAAAAAATTAGTACCACCAGTAATGTAACAGGAGACCTGGGCATGATGGTTTAGGAATACTAGGAACTGATTTTTTAAAAGAGAGAGATAAAGAGCTGATTATTTTATAATTTTGTAATTATTTGATTATATAAGCCAGTAGACATGAATTTCTTGAATATAAAATGGAAATAGAGCACAAAAGGATAGCCAGCCAAACCGAAACCCACTAAGTAGACATCTGCAATCTTCTTTTAAAACCTGTTATGAGCAAACAAAAAAGAAACCTACTCCTATTTCCTGAGCAATAAAACATAGAAAACACCATCTGAAATAAGTGAAAAAAGACAAAATTGTGAAAATAATCCCCATCTCAATTATCCTTAACTATCCTTTGTTATTACTGGAAAAACTGAGATCACTAGTGTTTAGCCCACATATGCAAACACCCAAAACCATCAAAAATTATCCCACTAATTGAAGTAACTCCAACTCTAGGTATAAAAAACATACATTAATTTTTCACTTTACAAAGAGAAAAATCAGCTCTTTTGGAAAAAAAGCTCCAACAGTTTTAGCAATTTTACAAGAAGCTAAAATATTTGTGCAAAACAAGTCACTTAAAAAAGAGGACCCTAAGAACAATGAAGGATTTACATAACTTCATTTTTTTCAAAATATTAAATTATATCTTTGACTGCCTGTTTTGTTCCTAGCTTTGTCATAAATTTTCTAAACAAAATTTGGAAATCATCCTTTTCTCCTGAAGCTTTAAAAATTGAAATTGTTTTATTACAAATGTAAAATGGGACATACTTTTAACAGTTTAAAATATGATTGGAAAAACTTATCAGTGACCCTCATAAGTAGGATGTTACATCTTATTGCATAAAGGGAATATTGCTAACACAATAATGAACATATTTATTTGATGCCGGAATAAGTGTAGAAAAGCTTACCTTTACATTTTTAAATCTTAGCGTTCTAGCAAAGGAAGACAGACTTGACATTACGAATGTTAACAACAGCCTTCACTCTAGCCTGGCCTGCCGAGGTGTTTTCTAGTCACCTAATGTTCACAACCCCTTTTAATTTCCTGTATTCTGTTAATATCACCAACTCTCCCCATAATCTATCCCAAATCTTCTATTTCATTATCAGCAGGTGATTATACCTCTTTCCTAGCAAAGGAATTGCAAGCTGTGAGATAGGTACTCCAAAGCTTTGTACCCTCATATTAATTTGAAATAATAAAAAATAATAAGAAGAGACACAGGTATTCCATCCCCCAGATGGAGTCTATAAACCTGCTTGCATCTGTTCCCATCTTTTCTCCTGCACCTGCTGATCAAATAAGCGCCCATCCTCTTATCCAACCTATGAGCTCAGTGGAGCCATCCTCTGCTGTCTTACCGGAAACTGTCCCTAGACTACTAAGTGTATTCTGCCCTTGCCTCATTTTTCACCAGTATTATTAAAGCCTCAAGTCTCTCCCATCTTTCAAACTTCCTCCTGTTTCCCCTCTACTATCCTACTTCTCTTTTCAGCAATATTTCTCAAGCAGGTGGTTTGACTCTTAATTCTTCCCTTCTTTTTCCCCCTTCTTGGCTTTTTGTGGTCTGGGTTCTAGTCCCAAACACTCACTCTTCTCAGCCTTTCACAAGGTACTCCCCATTGCTAAACCAGCAGACACTTCTCCTGTTTTCATCATACTTGAGCTTTCAGCAGTAGAAAATAAAACAGTTCACCACTTCTTCTGGAGACCTTTTCTTAAGCTTTCAGCAACACCATGTGCTCGGTTTTCCTCTCACTTCCATGTGCTATGCCTTTTAGGGTCCTGCATTGCCAACTTTTTTCTTTCTGCCTGAGCTTTCAATGCGTGAGTGTTTTAAGAAAAGGCCTACGGGCTTGGTCCTCTTCTTCACTGAGTCCATAGAGGGCATTAATTTCTGTTTTATAATAATAAATTCCAGGGCTCAATTCAGCAGGACATATACTAAAAAATTGGAATAATACATGTGTAATAGTGAATTTCTAGTATTAAATAAAATGAAAGAATTAAATTTTGTACAGATAAAAAATGTGACGCTCAGACAAGTACAGTGGTTTATTGAAGCATTCAGGAAAACACTTCCTCCTCAATCCTAGGGCTTCTTTGTGGGGAGATTTCTATTTGTAATGTTCTCAGTCTTTCTCTACAGCCTGACATACCCCCATTCCTCTCCGTAGCAAGGAGAGAAACTTATCTGGTGGTGAATTTAGAAGAAATACTGGCTATGCTCAGATTTACCCAGTTCTTTTTCTCTCTTTGGGGATTTTCCTGATTGCTGAAACCAAGCATTCATCTACTCTTCCCTAAGTTTAAAGGGATAGGCCCTCCCAGGGAAAAACTCTCATTCTCTGGTTGAACCTGTAATTGGGTAACTGTGACAAGAGTGAAGTCTGAGAAAGCTCCTTGGGCTAATAATACACTTATTGTCAAGTTCTCCAACAGCTTTGAGGAAAAAAGCTATTTTACTTTCTCTCTGCATGTTTCTGTTTCCACGTGTTCTCTCTGTGTTTCTATGTTTCAATGAGTTAAAAACATGAATGGGAAAAATATTTTTATTTATTAATTTCCATAAAATAATTAGATAATATCACACGCATATAACTAAAGAATATACTTGCTAAAGCTTCTAAGATTGATGAAACAAACAATATTCAAATTCGCACAACTAATGAAAAAAATCTTAATCTCTAAAGCTCTCGAAATATCAAACAGACAAATATTTGGTATTTAAAATATCATACAAATAAGGGTAGTAATGTGTTAAAACCCACTGAATAAAATAAGATTTATGAATCCACATTGATAATAAATGTATATAGATAAATAAATAGGATAGAACAAAGAAAGGAGAGCTCATCGTTATGTAAAATGTCAATAATAAAGGTGGAAGAAAAAAGGTGTTAGAAAATAGGCAGTTGTCAACAATCAAAGAAAATATTTGTTTAGGCAAAAATTATCCATGAATGATAAACTCTCTGGAGGGGAGAGTCTGTTGAGGAACAAAGTATGATTTCCCAGGTAATTCTTTGAGGGTTTTCAATGTCCTGATGAGGTACCTGTGATTTCACAGGTAATTCTTTGAGGATTTTGTGTCCAAAAAAAGGGCAAAATATAAATAGAAAGTTAAATTTATTATTATAAAGTCAAATCATGCAAATGAAACAAAGATCAGATAAACTCTTAGATACTTTATTGGAAGCAAAGAAGGGCATTGCAAGGGAGAAAGCCACTGAGAAAGAGGAAAGCAAAGTTCAAGTAGTTATGAGCTTATATTTTGACAGAATTTTTTACTTACCAGACATAAAACTGAGTCTTTATCTAATTAAATATCTCTGTACACAATTTACAAAAATGCCTTAACCTTTGAAGAATGGAATGTATTTCCTGAGAAGTTCTGGTCTGTTGGAGAAGGAAATCCATGCTATACTCATCCTTAATTTTAAAAGGCAACCACATATTTTGGTATGAATAGGTTCTGAAAGGTGATACAAATATGGCATTAATTATTGACATCTCTAGGCTCTTGTTGCATTTCTGCTTTTTTATTTTTACTTTGAGTGATCCTTTCAAAGTATTTTGAGAAGATACTTTATGTTATTTATGTTACACATAAAATTAAGATCACCACATAATATAAATTCATATTCTTAGTTTGCTAGGCTACCATAAAAAATACCACAGACAGGGTGGCTTAAACAACAGGAATTTATTCTCTTTCCATTCTGGAGGCTAAACTGTCTAAGACAATGTTCCAACAGGGTTCAATTTTTAGGGAGGGTTTTATTCCTGGCTTTTAGGCAGATGCTTTCTCTCTGTATTCTCACAGGATAGAGAGAAATAGAGAGAGAGATCTCTTTTCTCTTTATGCAACAGGCCTCTTGAACTGGGGTCCTACTGTTAAGAATGTAGGGTAACCTTTCAATGTAACCTTAATTATTCCCTGTAAAGACCTTATCTCCAAATACAGTTGCAATGAGGGATAAGCATCAACATACGAATTTGGAATAAACACAATCTAGTCCATTTGTGCTTAATAATCAATCAATTAAGTTTCTTAAAAATGATCTTTAGGATTACGTAAAACTATTTTCTACTTATAATTCTCCATCCAAGTAAAAATTAAGTAAAACATTAGTGTCTTAATTGGAAATGATAAAAACTAAATTGTATAGTCTCGCTGTTGAACCCTAAGATGGAGAAGCAAGTGTTAGTAATTTTCTAAGCCTGAAAGTTTTATTATCAAATGTTCAAAGCCAGGATCAATAGATACCAGGTTATTGCTGGTAGGCTTATGTAGTCTTCACAGCTAAAAGTTGAATGTCAAAATTCCTCTGTTGTGTTTTTAATCTGAGGTTTAAGTCTCTATGTTTTACCAAAAACCCTACTGAGTTTATCTTAGTTTTATCTTAACAACAGGAATCGATTTTCTCTCCTGGGCTTAGGGAGGTGCCAGCAATCACCAAAGCCACAGAGTCAAGTAATGAACTGGCAGAAACCATGTTATGAGATTCTTTTGTGAAATTCACTAATAAAACAAGAACAATATAAAAAGAATTCACTTTTTTTTTTTTACTTCTTACTTTGGCTTTTCCATTCTCCACATTTCCACATCATCCTTTTGAGTCTTACAACTGGGACTTAATAACAGATTTGAATTTTAGGCCTCATATGTCATTTTCTAAAATATTTAAAACTAAAAGTAGGTATTTTCTTTGATTTGGCATCTATTTACTGGAAGCAACAGATAGCAGTAAATAATGTACTTGGACTTTCTATCTTCTGCATTCCAAGTCCTAAGTAAATTTATGTAACAAACTGTAGTTCCCCATGAATGAATAATTTCTATGGGATATCTGAAGATGCCGATGGAAAAGCTAAAAGCACAATGGGAGTCTTAGTCCATTTATGCTAATATAACAGCATAACTGAGGGTAGGAAATTTATAAAGAATAGAAATTTTGTTTATAGTTCTAGAGGAAGTAAAATCCAAGGTGAAGGTTTCTAAGCATGTGGTGTCTGGTGAGGGCTTTCTTGCTGTGCCCTTACAGGGAAGAATGCAGAAGAGCAAAAAGGAAAACAAATGCTGTGTCCTCCCATGGTGGAAGAACAGAAGAGAGCAAAACCATTTTACAATCTCCACTTTTACAACATTCATCTATTTATAAGGGCAAAGCCCTCATGACTTATTCACTTTTCCAAAGGCCCTGCCTCCAACATACTTGCATTGAGATTAGGGTTCCAGCACATGAATGGGGTGGGGGCATATTCAGACCATACCGGCGAGATATCAAACATGAAAGCAGAAGTATTTTACCAGTTTACCAGTTGATTGAAGACCTGACAAGCTAGAAGTTAAATTGTAGCAATCTATATGAAAACATCATCTGTTGTTTTTAAAAACTGCTGTTGATTATCTGTAAAAATGGAGAGCAAGTATGAAACATTTTAATGAAATCCCACAGTTAGACATTCAAATGGCATTCTCTCCATTGTTTTAACCTGTGTTTTTGAAAACAATATCTGGGGAAAAAATCAGAATGTCAGATTTAGCAGATTTAGTTTTCTTTATTTTCTTGCAACCACGCATCTTCTGAGGGTACATTAAGAAACACTGTCACTGTTAAACTAAAGGAGAGAGGGAAGAAAAAGGGATTTGATAATCAGTCCCATGAAACTGATGTGGCTATTATTAGAGTGGCACAGTGGCTTGAGATAATCACTGAAAAAAGCAAGTCAAATTTTTAACAAGAAAAAGAAAGTTTATTAACAACTTGAATGGCAAACCAGGCCTCATCCCAGTGACTTCAGGGCCCTGTGGAAAGCACAGCCTTTTATACTCAACTTTAAGGAGTACAGCTGCTTCTTGGAAATCTCCTGGGGAATTAGTTATCTCTCTTCTCTAAACAACTGACCTACAAAAACATTTTTTTTTTCCAGTTTTTTGGCCGGGGCCAAGTTTGAACCCACCACCTCTGGTATATGGGGCTGGCGCCCTACTCCTTTGAGCCACAGGTGCTTCACTCTACAAAATCTTGATAACAGCACACATACAAGATTTTAATAGCCCAGGATAACCTAACTCAGGCCAGTCAAAAATAGCCTAACCACATCCATCACCTGCCCTGGTCATATCTAGCTAGCTGCCTACTACCACAACCACTTGACAGAGGACTAGCCATAAGATAGGGAAAAATGAAAAACATGGAAGAAATCAGAAAGTCAAAAATCTACACAGAAAAAAAAAATCCAGGGTTAATCGTCTGTTTCACCATTGGTAGGTTGAGGATATCTTTCATTAGGTCTCTTTGGTTGGTTTTGTTTTGTTTCATTTTGTTTCTGGAGTACAAGACGGTCCCTCTATATTAGCCACTGTGTTATTTCTTCACAGCAGGCTAAAATCATCAGCTCAAGCTTACACATTCAGTTGTTTCAAATATAGCCAAATAAGCATATTTTTAGATACTTACAGTCTAATTGCTTTACATATCCCACAAAACAGCACCAAAGTTCTTGGTAAAACAAACCCTATAGTTATTCATAAAAATCCACAGACCTATACTGCTCTTCTGAGTTCTCTGACCAGCACCTTCAGCTAATACGTGACCCCCCCTCACTTTCCTCTCCCAGTAATTCCTTTGCCTACCTTCCCTGCAGCGTGTTGGCACTATGCTGCTGTCTCTGCAAGGTCTCTGCTGAAAGGGACTTCCTTCTCATGCAACTGGGCCCAGGTGCCACCCAATAAAGCTTGTTGGAATATCCTGCCACCTCCCGGTCCTGTATTTTTCTTTATCAGCCTCCTAATTCTCAAACTCACTCGTTTCCTTAACTACACCATGGATTAATGATAACTTGAGAAATAAAATTATGGTTGCATATGCCTCACCAATAAAAGAAAAAAACAGGAAAAGTGAAAGCAAGGTGGTAATATGTGTGATCTATTTAAATTATGCATCCACATTTAATAGATCAGAAATGAAAAAATATATTATGAATCTAGCTAAAAATGTAGGTCAAAGAATTATTAAAAGCAGCTTAGTATGATAACTACAGAAAAACCAATAGACAATATTGGTTAACATTTATTTTAGTACAAATGTTGACTATCTGGAGGACTTCTACTTCTCTGCCACAGAATAACAAACAATAAGAAAACCATACAGATCAAGGATTGGAAAACTTTTCCTGTGAAGTTTCAGATAGTAAATATTTTAGGCTTTGCAAGACACATATAGTCTTTTCTTCATCCTCCTTTTCCTCTTTTTCATCCTCCTACATTTTGGTTTTCTTTCTTAGACACCCTTTAAAACTGTGAAAACAATTCTTAGCTCACTGGTTATATGAAAACAGGACACAGGTTAGATGTGTCCCATGATTGTAATTTGCCACCATCTCATATACATAAACAAAATAAGGTTGGTATCTTTATCATGTTCTAATATAGCATAATCTCACTGTTTATTTTCTATTCTCATGCCTTTGAACTTGCCCTTTTCTTCACCTGGACTGCCTTATTCCCCTTTCGTGGCTAATTCAAGACACTTCAGATTTAAGACAAAATTTGTGTTCTACTTCGTCCAAGATACTTATCTAACAGAAAATTTAACCAACATTTCTTCTATGACTGTAATATAGAAGTCTGTGAAATATCATGTATTTTACTATTCACATGCATAACTCCCAAGAACCAATATCCCGTTGCTTCATATATAACTTCTCAGTTTTATTGACAATGTTTTAAAATCACAACTCTTTCAAGGTCATGCTTGTCACTCTTTAATTCTCAAATTAAATGAGAAAATACAGCATATTGTACTTTTTTTCTATTAAGATTAATTCTACTAAGCTAGGGTATATTTTTTTCTCTTAAGCGGCTGCTTTAAAAAAACTATAAACTTGGGAAAGATTTATACCTGCCCAGAAACCACAAAAAAAAAAAAAAAAACAAAAAAAAACTGAAGAATGCTGCTACTTTCCTAAAAACATGAAAAAATAAAGTAATCTACAAAAGTAATCATACATGTTCTCCAGGCCAAAGGAAAGAAGGGATAGTAAGACAAACATTAACTGACTTTCAAGTGGAGCAGGTCATCCTCTGAGAAACAGAACACACAAATCTGTACCTTTGGCAAGTCATGGGAGGAAGAGTTGATCACCATTGAAGTAGGTCAGAATAAGTCACATTAAAATTTAACAAAATTTTTAAAGGCTGAGATTGACTATCCTATCAGTTCAGAAAAACCGAATTCTCTAGAAACAAGGGAAGCTTTCACTTACTCACAAGCTTTTTTCCATGAGCCAATTCAATGAAAATTTAAAGTCAGGGAAAGAAACTGAAGAATGAATAGGAATTTCTCTTCTCTTCAGGACATATGCCTGTTTCTAAGGCAGGAGTAGAAAAGGAAAAAGCACAATGTTTCTCTCCTAAAAGAGAGTGAGATAATGTCTCAGACTCCTGCTCCCATACTAATATAAAAATGAGGTCTGCTTGCAGTGGCAGAGAAACAGAAAGCAGTGTCCCACCTGAGACTTCCCTAAGATCTAAGCAGGGTTAAGCTGAAATAAGGAAGAGGCCAGATCTATGAAAATACACTCAAGGCCCAGGAGCTGAGGGCCCACTTGGAAATGAGGCCAGTCCAGAAGAAAAAGAGCAGACTCTTCCACTAACACAAGTCACACACAGTAGAAATAATTTTCTGGAAGAAGAGTAAGAACAGGAGAGACCCCCTCCATGATGTAGATATGGACAGACTGCAGAAAGCTGACAGTGGAGAAGGACCACTGAGAAAAACCTTCCAGCACCTTCAAACACTCTTGGCTTCATTCCTACCACAGAAGAACAGCCTATCACCATAGGAATTAAAATGCTCTGGTGTATTAAAGGTTAAGATAGCAACAACCACAACACAACCTAACTCAAATACTCACAAGATTGACAGAACCCTCCATCCTAACAAGCTGAAAGGAGAGACGTGCAGATTTCTGGAAATAAAAAATGCTTACTTCATAATCTAGAATCCTTCCATACGTAGTATCTGACATTCAGTCAAAAGTTATTAGACCTAAAAAACAACAAAGGAAGAAACTAATTGCCACAGATAAATCAAGGGCATCCTTCAAGATGGCTGACTAGAGGAACCTGATACTTGTCTCTGCCACAAAGTAGAACAAATTTAGAGAGTACATAATTACACTTCAAGTAGATCATATAAGAGAGAATACTGGAATTCAACAAAGAAGCAAGGATGGAGAGGGAAGCCAGGCAGCCTGTGTGGCCAGAATTGCCAGGAGCCCAATGTGGGGAAATTGTAAATGCCCCCAGCTGTCCTCATTCCCCATGGACACCCTGGTAGCCTAGCCATGGGAAAGCCCCTAGATCCCCACAAGCCCTCAAGACTACATAAGAATCTGCCTAGAGACTGTGTAAAGGCACTCCTCCAGAGAGGGAGCTTCCCAATGGGCCCACTCACACTCTAAAGCCTAAGATGCCTCATAAGGAGCCATATTGACAGCCCAGCCCTGAGCATGCTGTCTTCTGCCCCTGGATCTAACAGCCCATACCTGAATCTCCACATCTCTGGAAGCTCAGATATTCCCTGGCTGCTGTCTCTAGAGCTGAAGTGGGAGTCATTGGCAAAGACTCCATTGTCCCCAGCAACAAAGCCACTTCATGTTTTCACATGCCCCAAGGACGAGTTTTCTTACCACGGCAGCTGCCTCTGTGGGCAGTCACAGCCAGGGCCAAAACACAAGTGAAGTGCACGCTTCTTGGCTTCCTGGTGCCACTAAGAATGACCCTACTTTCTTAACAGTCAACAGGACTAAAGTGTAGCCACTGATTCCCACCTAAACATTTTGTTTCAGGCATGGGAGTCATCCACGCCTACCTACCAAAACCTGCACATAGCACTAGAGAGCCAGAGGACAGGTCCACCCAGCCAGGCAGCACCTTCCTTCTTCCAGCAGCCACCTGTGGACTGCTCAGTCAGGATTACTGGCACCTGAGCAATCCCCCTGGGGGCCCGAGTTGAAGCCCCCCCAGCCTTCAACTACCAGGACAGTGGGGATCAAACCACATGAGCAATCAACGAGCCTGGGGATCAAATGGCATAGCCTGTCATACCACCACCAACACCAGGGCAGACAGCTTAGGAGCCAGAGGTTAGTCACACCACTGCTGGTGACATTGCTCATGCCACACCCAAACCCCGGAGCTTGACAATCCACCTACCCACCCAGCCTACCAGTGCCACCAATGGAATCAAGCAAACTGCCTGGAGGCCAAAGTCCTGCTCCATCTAGACCCACTGAAACCCCAGTGCCAGTGCATGCTGATCTGGGACCAATGCTTGGAACTGGCATGCTTGGCCCACTGCTGCCACCACAGGGGCTCAAGGACCAGCCCAGCTGGCATCCCTATTAACCAAAAAACTTCACCACAGCATCCGCAAACAGCTACACCCCAAAACACTAGAAAATCACAGACCCATTGACGTTATTTACAGTAAAAAAAAAAAAAAAGATAAATAGACAACACTACTGAACACAAAAATTACAATCAAAGTGCATGCCTTAACCAACACCATAGACATACCTTTGAAGATGAGCCCTCTCCTATGAAAGCAAGTTTAAAAAATGGAAAGAACTATTAAGAAAAGAGTATACTTGTGAGGGATGTGTTAATGAGCTCAATGTAAGCATTTCACATTTGTGTCAAATCAGTACACTGAACTCCATAAATGCATCAATGTACACAGTTATGACTTATTAAAAAAAAAAAAAGAAAAAAGAAAAAGTGGAAAGAAACAACTGTTACATCAGACGCACAGATATCAATGTCTTCACTGATAAAATCTACCCAATTTTCAAAGAAGAATTAAAACCAATTTTCTTTTAACTATTCAAAAAAATTGAAGAGAAGGCAATTCTCCCCAACTTATTCCATGAGGTGAGCATTACCCTGATACTAAAACCAGGTCAGAATAAAACAACAACAAAAAGCTAGAGGCCAACATTCCTGATGAACATAGCTGCAAGTAAAAATGTCATGAAAATACTGGCAAACCAAATCCAATAGTGCATCAAAAAGATATTTAATAGTACACCATGATAAAGTGCTGGATTGGAAAAAGGCCAAAAGCCTTTCATAAAAGAACTGGAGCTTGATGACTATGCCCACATTCACCACTTCTATTCAACATAGTGCCAGAGTCCTAGCCAAAGCAATTAGGCAAGAGAAAGAAATAAAAGACAGCCAAGTTAAGAAAGTAAATTGTCTCTCTTTATAGATGTTATGATTATATATCTAGAGAAACTTAAAAACTCCACCAAAATCTCCTACATATGACAAAAAAAATTCAGTGCAGTTGCAGTATACAAAATCAATATATAAAAATCAGTCACATTTCTGTACAACAATGAATTGGGTGAGAAACAAATAAAGAGGGCAATCTCATTTATAATAGCTCAAAGAATTTTTTTTAAAAAAAGATCAAGAATATATTGAACCAAGAAGGTGAAGGACCTCGACAAGGAAAACTACAAAAAATACTAGCGTAAGAAATGTGGAAAAGCACAAACAAATGGAAAGATGTATTATGCTAATGAATCAGAAGAACTATTCTCATTAAATGGCAATATTCCCAAAGCAATCTACAGATTCAGTGCACTCCCTATGAAAATACAAATGCCAATTTCTATAGAAATAGAAAAAAATCTAAAAATTTATATGGAACCAAAAAAGCTCCCAAATAGCTAAAAAAATAATGAGCAAAAAATAATGAAGTTAGAGGCATCATACTGCCTGACTTTAAAATATAATACAAGACTATGGCAACCAAAACAGCATAACAGTGGTATCAAAGCAGAGATATAGACTAATGTAACAGAATACAGAATTGAGGAACAAATTCAAGGTTTACAGCCAACAGATTTTTGTCAAAAGAGCCAAAACCATAAACAGCGGAAAGGACATCCTCTTCAATAAATGTTGCTGAAGAAACTGAATATCCATATGTCAAACACTGAAACTCATTGTAAATAAAAACTAACTCAGGATAGATTAGATTTCTCTGTAAAAGCTAGAACTATAAAACAACTAGAGGAAACAAGCAACACAGGTCAGAACACTCATCCAGGCAAAGATTTTATGACGAAGGCCTCAAAAGCACAGAAAACAACAAACAGTTCTACATTAAATTTAAAGGTTTTGCACATCAATGGGAATAATCAACAGAGTGAACAGACTACCTACAGAATGGGAGAAAATATTTCTAAATTATTCACCCAACAAGTAACTATTTTCCAGAATATGTAAGAAACTCAAACACTTCAACAGTTAAAACAAACCCCCAAATAAGTCCATTAAAGAATAGGAAAAGAATGTGAATAGACATATTTGTATCCACTAAAAAAAAATCAATTAATAAAATCAGACTCAAAGTTGTTGCATACGTTGTTGTACTATCTGACAATTTTACAAATATGTGATTAACTTGTTAAGGTATCTTGTAGAAAAGGGTAACCATATGAAAAAACACATAAAAAATTTCAGCAGCCATGCTGAATCTGTAAAGCAAGAGTCTAACAAAAATACTAAATATAAAAAGAAAGCCCAATGTTACAGATAAAGAATATATTTTAATTTCTTATCAGCACACTGAACACAGCTGAGGTGAAAGTAATTGAGTGAAATTGAAGATAGGTCAATAAAATTATCTAAGCCAATACAGAAAGAAGAAAGCAGATAGAACAACCAATAATTTTGGTGTGGAAGTGAAATCAGGGTTAGTCCACATTTATGAGAATAATGCCATGAAGAAAATGGCAGTGTGCAAATGGATTAAAAATTGTTCTGAGGAGAAAGAAACTGTCACTGTTGAAGGGAGGTCAAGGAACTGATTAAAACACTGCAAAAATTCATCAAGTTATGTGTCAAAATCATCGGCTGACTATAAGAAGCATAGCAGACCAAGTAAACACGGATAGAAGACCAATTAGGAAAATCTTACCTGAAAATCTTGGCCAACAACTCATAACTCTTGCATCACAACAATGCACCAGCTCACACAGCATTGCCTATGAGGAAGTTTATAGCCAGTAAACAAATAACTGTCTTGGAACCCTCCCTCCTCACCTGATCTGACCCCAGAAGCATTTTTCTTTTCTTAAAGATAAAGGTATATATTGAAATGAATATATTTTAATGACATTCAGGACATCAAGGGTAATTTGATAATAATTTCAATGGCTATTCCAGAAAAAGAGTTCCAAAAGTCCTTTGAAGGGTGGTCTAGGCACTGGCATCAGTGTGCATATTCTCCCACCACTTGAGGGTAACCATAGTGATATTCAGCAATGAGGTATGCAGCACCTTTTCTAGGATGAGTTTGAGAACTGAACTTAATTATCAGACATTGTATATATACCAACTTTATTATCAAGCTAATAATTACTTTAATTACAAGTTGTATTTACATTTCAAATAAAAGGAAAAGATCATCAGCTTAGATAATAAAAAAATAGCAAAAATATGTGTCATTTTTTGCTACAAGAAATTTCTTTGACTAAATTACAAGTAAAAGGAAGGAAAATATATGCCATAAAACATAGCTCAAAACAAAGTTGGAGCAATTTTCAACATATGAAAGTAAAACTCAAAGTAGAAAAACATTGAGTAACATTACATGGTAATATAGCAGTCAATTCATCAAGAATATATATTAATTCCATATGTATATACACTCAATGACAGAGCTCTAGAATACAAAATCAAAAATTAATAAAATTAAAAGGAGAAATAGACATAATTATAGTTAGACACTTAAACACTTATTTTTGGATAAGTGTTAGAAGAAGAGAAGAGAATGTCTGTAAAGATATAAAAAATCAGTACCACACTAAGAACCAAATTAATCAACTTGACATTTAGATAATACTTCATCTAAAAATAGAACATACAATCTTTTCAGATAGCCAGGGAACATCTACAAAGATTTACCAGGATAAAAAAACAAAACAACATCCAGCAATTTGAAAAAAATCAAAGACATACAAATTGTTTTATGATTACACTGCAATTAAGCTAGACTTAGTATCAAAAAGTTACCTGGAAATACCCCCCCCCTAAGTGTTCCTAATTTAAACAATGTTTCTAAGTAACCACAAGTCAATGAAGAAATGGTAAGTAAATTATACAATAGTTTGAAATAAGTGAAAAAGAAAATACACTGTATCCAAATTTTTGGACTGCAGCAAAAGCACTATGTAAAGGGAAATGTTAAAACAGAATAATGATTTAAAAAATATTCTAAGCTTTTTACCTAAAGAAGATAAAATAAAAGACTAAATTAAATTTAAAGCAAATAGAAGGAAATAGTGGAATAACACAAGATACATTTATACATATACCCAGGGTAATGAATAGTGGAATTTGGCTCAAATTATTCACTTATTTTCAAATATAGATTTTCTTTAAAATGATCAACAAACTGTTGATAAGAAAAATAGAATTGACAGGATTTTTATAATTAAAACTAGCTGTCTAAAATGTTGGACTTTCTAAAATGATACATCTTTATGAAGATGAACAATTATCTTAAAGATTGTCTAGTCAACTGCATATATAAGTTTAGAAGTTGCTAACTTTTTCTTGGAAAATAAACTTTTGTAAAGCTTTCATATTTCTTCAAATAATACATTTTTCACAGAAAGATTTCTTTTAGGATCTGGATCCTCCCCAAAAGAAAGAAAAAGCTACCCTACTTTAAACCAGTTATTTAATAAATTCTAAAATCATGAGTCCAATTGGCTATGAAAAAATAAGTTCCAATTCAAATTTTTAATCATAATTTATAAGTGTTTTTTAGCTTCTAAAGTCGCTTGTCTTTAAGATACACCAGTTCTAAATTTACTTTGTTATGTTTTATTAAAAAGCAATATTAATAAAAATAAGTTATGATTTGATACATTTTATTACTGGAAAATAATTTAATCTTGGTTAAAAATAAATCTTGATTTAAATATTTTGGCATTTAAAAGTGACAGATTTTAGTATATACTAGTCGACATAATTTTTTCTGACAACGTAAGTCTCCTTTTTGGCATTTTAACAAAGTTTTAGAACCTCTGTTTAAATCAAAGTCAAAAATAAGTTTTTAAAAATGTTTATACTGTGTATTAATGACAACTGTTTGGGGCTACATAAAAATATTTACTTCCATTTTCCCTTGTGATGGAATTAAGTAATATATTTTCCATTCTAGAATTTTTTTTATTTCTTGACACAAAAATACATATACTTACAAGAATCTCAGGTTTATATCATTCCCAAGGCAATGAGAATCTATGATAGACACACATACTCTACTTTTTTCATTAAGAAATCTAATAGACTATTATTATTACCTAACATTTGTTAAACTTTATTTATAAATAAGGTGATTTATTATTAGATTCTCTAGCTGCAAAAGCTTCTACCATAATAAACTTCAGAAGACATAAAAAGGGGGGACAAAGACACATAAATCCAACTTTCCTAAAGAGTGTAGCATGCACTGAAAATCAAAGCTAGGTCATAAATGTCCCCTGCCAGAAGCAGTAAGTGGAGAAGCATAATGATGAAATTAACTAAGGAAATACCAAAAAGGAATACAAATGCCAGAGAAGAATTTGAATTAAAAGTATATCTGTAATATTAAATTTTCTTTCTTTCTTTCTTACTCTCTCTCTCTCTCTCTCTCTCTCTCTCTCTCTCTCTCTCTCTCTCTCTTTCGACAGAGTCTCACTCTATTACCCAGGGTAGAGTGCTATGACATCATAGCTCACAGCGACCTCAAGAGATCCTCTTGCCTCACTCAGCCTCTGGAGCAGGTAGAATGACAGGAGCCTCCATAATGTCTGGCTAGTTTTTCTCTTTTTAGTAGAGAGGGGTTTTGCTCTTGCTCAGGCTGGTCTTGAGCGCCTGAGCTCAAGGGATATACCTGCCTTGGCCTTTGAGAGTGCTAGGATTAGAGGTTTGAGCCACCACATCCAGCCTCTAAATTTTAAATAATTAAAACTTTGCTATTGTTATTGATTCCATCTGAATCCATGTCTTAAAATTCCATAGTTAGCTCTGTTTCAGGTGGTGCCTATGGCTCAAGGAGTAGGGCGCCAGCCCTGTATACTGGAGGTGGTGTGTTCAAACCTGCCCTGGCCAAAAACAAAAAAAAAACCCTGCAACATAGTTACCTCTGTTTCCAAGAATGATACTGTAGATATGTTTCTTACTGGTATTCTCAAATCTCTCAGTATTATCTTCAAATCTAATATTATCAAAGGCAAAGCCACAAGAATTCTAAAGTCAAATAGACAGGTAATTATTGTTCATTATCTCTTTTTATTTTCTATGTATGGGGCCCCATTCTAAGGTCCCTTTGATAGTGGTATCACTTTGTCTTAACTCAAAAACAATATAAAAAAAGGTAACATACCTCTTTTTATAGCAATTTTTTAACATAGCTTCTTTTATCTATTGGATAGTTATCAAATGTTCAGTAGTTTACTAATTGCCAATGTAGTTGTACATTTCTAAAATGTTAACTTTATCTTTTGGCCAAAGGTGTTTTTTCAGTTTTTATAATTAAACGCTAATAGTCTTGATTTTTAGTTTGTTGCTATTTTGTAAATTTTAGCATAATTCTTGATCAAAAACAGTAAAAGTTTGAAGTCACATAAAGTATTTGTAGTGCATTTATAGGACAATCAAGAGGACAATCTGACTAAAAAAGATTAAATTGTAATAAAAAGGATTAGTAATGTATTTATGATGAAAGTTAAGGGAGGGAGGTCAAGAAGCAAATGACAATAAAAATAAATGCAAAAAAGAAACCAAATATAATATGGTAACAAAGAATGATACCAGATCTAAAAGTTATATTATGAGTAGTGTTCATGAGAAAAATTTCTGAAGAGAAGATCATTTGAAAAGAAGGGAGTTTACTTGATCTGTAGAGGTATGTCATACTTACATTTTTCATGCATAGTAATTTACTGTTAAAGCCTAATCATTGGGTGGGAAGGAGCCAAGATGGCAGTCTGTAGCCAGCTTTCTGCAGATGCTCCTGTTCAGAAGGAGAGTAAAAGGACAGAAATTTAGCAAGAAAGCCAACGGTTTGGAACTGAGCCACATCAACCCTGCTGGAGCGACCTGCGACCCCAAGGATACAAATAAAAGGTACAGAGCACATCACCAAGCAGACGGGAGTCTCCTCACCCATGAGAGCAGCTTGCAGTATACTCCATACCTCCATACAAACAGGCAAGCAGAGTTCAGATGTCCTCCCACCCTACCCCCACGGGAGAGACCCTCTAAAAACTGGACCTCCTTCCCCTACTAGGGTGCTGCAGCACTCTCCTGCCAGGCATAAAACTGTATAAAAACTGTATATATTCTCTACCTGCAAGTTGGAACTCCCGGCACTCCCCTCCACTCTCAACCTGAGGTCTGGAGGTCTGTCCCCCACGGAGTTCAGATTCTTGGACACTTTCTTGAGGGGTGGGCACAGGGCATGGGCTGTTGCTGGTCTGTGCTATTTTCCCGGCTTGGGAGCAGGGAGAGGAAAGTGAGCCTAGAGGTGGCCGAAGTGGAGAGGCAGTCCCCTGAGGCACCAAGAGGCAGTGCTGAGAAAACTTTGCTAAATTTTGGCTGCACCTGGCCCTCAGGAGATGACAGCTGAGACAAAGGGCTGAAGCTCATAGACTCAGTCAGGACTATTAGCAGCCCAGCATCTCTTCCACAGGGCAGAAATTCTGCGAACTTCTTCTGTTCTATCAGCTTTTTCAACTACTTTACATCAATCAGGGACAGGGCTGGAACTGAGTGAATCGCCCCAGCCCCTATCAAGTACCCAGGTTGTCAGGCCTCACCTCACCCCTGCCAACACCAACATAACTGGTGGACTGGCTGAGGAGCCACAGAGCCCTGTGTGACCTAGACAGGCGCAAACCTCTAGAGCATCTGCTCATTGGAGGGAACTGGATCACAGCCCTGCAGGGTTACCAGAGACTGGGTGTGACAGAGGGGCAAGGTGTGGAAGGAGGCGTCAACCTTCCCAGACTAATTTACTGGCTAGGAGTCCCTCCTGAGCTCACAGAGCCCTGGAGTGAGTTCTACTAGAGCTGCCAGCAGACTCCTGCTACCTAGTTGCCAGAGACTTTTCAACTCTTTGATTTGAGGTTGGTACTGTCTGGGACAATTGATTGGGACCAATCACCCTAAGACTTGCCAACGTGGTACAATGGGTGTGTGGTAGTGAGAAGGTTTGATTTTCCTTTTTCAATTGTTGTCTGTGTGGGGTGTGGTGACCTAACTGCTGTTATTTCTCCACAGCTCAGATTCCAACACAGAGTAACTGATTCTCTAGGGTAAGACAGAGACCAGCTGAAAATAAGACAGAGCCACTTAACCCCACCACATCAAGATGGCCCCCAGTTTCGCAGGCAGTAGCAAAGTACAGGTTGGCAAAACTCTAGGGGAAAAGGTACAAACACCAGTCCCACCTTACAGGCAAAGGAAGGACTGGTCAATCACTACTCCTAGAACCCCCAACCCAACTTGTCCTTACCTACTCATGCAGTCAAACGGTGCAAAATAAATATGGGGTGGAATTAGCGGAAAAGCTCTGGAAACATGAACAACAAGAGTAGATCAACCCCCCACAAGGAACAATTTGGTGGACACAATGATGATCCTATGCATAAACAGATGGCTGAGATGTCAGAAATAGAATTCAGAATTTGGATTGCAAACAAGATCAATAAAATAGAGGAAAAACTGGAATTAGAAATTCTGGGAGCATTTCAAAAATTGTCACAAGAAGTCAAGGAATCCAAAGACCAAATGACCAAAGATTTCGACACATTGAGACAAGAAGTTGCAGCCCTCAAAGATCTGAGAAATACAGTAGAATCCCTCAGTAACAGAATGGAGCAAGCAGAAGAAAGGATTTCTGACATGAAAGACAAAGCTTTCGAACACTCCCAAACCTACAAAGAGGTAGAGAAATGGAAGGCAAAAACGGATCATTCTCTCAGACAGCTTTTGGATAACTGAAATAAAACCCAATATTTGTCTCATAGGGATACCTGAAAATGACGAAGTGCCTCAGCCTCATGAGTAGCTGGGACTACAGGCACCTGCCAAGCTATCTTAAGAGACAGGGTCTCATTCTTCCTCAGGCTGGTCTTGAACTCCTGAGCTCAGGCAATCTACCCACCTTGGCCTCCCAGAGTGCTAGGATTACAGGCGTGAGCCACTGCACCTGGCCTTCTGACAGCTTAAGTGTGGCTTTATTTTTTCCCTGTAGCTTAATTCAAGTAAAAATTCATTAACCACTTTTAGATCCTAAAAAAATAACCATTTTTCTATAATTATTCTCAGTCATATTTCTTTTTTCAATGAAGTAGCTTTATTTATTGTTTCGTCTTATTACACATATAATATTTGCTTTCCATAAACATTTCAAATAACACACATAAATGTTTAAAAATCAAGAATCACCTCAATTCCACATTCTGCTATTAGCCTTTTGGTGTCTCTTCTTTCATACGTTTCTGTAACTTGTTTCACTTCTCTTTAATAATGGCTAAGTGCTGCCATTTGTATGGATCCAGATATTAAACATTATGTCCATAACAGAGTTCATTACATAGTTAATACGATATGATGTTCACATGAATCCACCACTCTTAGAAAAGATGGTTGGTGGTCGAAGTGTGACTTATTGCATATCCATTTGTACAACTAGAACCACAGTAGCATCCCAGAATCATTTCCTCCTGCATACCGAGTACCTGTAGTCATTTAAGGGCTCTAGGTATCAGCTTCTACTACACATCAGGGAATGGCTACGAAAAAAGTAAAGGAATCTCTCCATGGAAAAGTGAGGCAATAATGTAGAAGTGAACTTGATGAGCTATACGATCCCTTGATTTGTGTATCAAAATGTGCAAGATTTTTTTAAGTGTTATATTTTAGCGATATATTTTATTTCTTTATCTGATACATTAAAATCAAAGCAAAAAAAGACGTTTTGCTCTTTGATAGGTAAAATAATCTCATCATATTACATGTTAAGATTATTTTACCTATCAAAGAGCAAAACGTCTTTTTTATCAGACATAAAAAGACATTTAAAGTAATATGTAAGTCAAAAATCTACAGGCATTGATGAAATGTCAAGAATTAAAGGTTCATTTCTCTTCAAATTTCCATTCACATGAAAAGCCATGATTGGGTATTATTTCACATTTACACAAAAAGAATTCAGTTATCTAAGAAGCTAAGCAATTATTATTTTAAAATGAGAAGTTTTATTCTATAAAAGGTAGAAATGATGAAGAAAAATTGACATTTATTGGACTCTTTTGCATATTTTATCTCCCATAGCCCTCAACACTGCCTTCAAAAATAAATACTAATGTCTCCATTTTTACAGACAAAAAAAAATTAATTTGACCAAAGGCATGCAAGGAGCAAGATTCAAACTCATATCCTCATATTTCCATATAGGCTCAAACCTCATATTTTCATATTTCATATAGATTCTCAGATGAAAAAAGGTATATTAAGCATTTTAGAAACTCTATCTATAGTCTAGTGTTAAGTCTCTACAGACTGGTAAAATAAAACATATAAGAGGAACAAAGAGCTATTCTGGTTGTTTGATTACCCACATGGATTAGGTATATCACCCAAGGAATATTTCCTGGGTCTTCAAAGTAGTTGAATTAGTATATCAATGATGTCTTTTTCATCTATGCAGAAAACTTGTGAAAATAATTTTTCAAAGTTAGCAAAGAGGCTCGGCGCCTGTGGCTCAATGGGCTAAGGCGCCAGCCACATATACCTGAGCTGGCGGGTTCAAATCCAGCCTGAACCCGCCAAACAATGACGGCTGCAACCAAAAAATGGCCGGGCGTTGTGGCCGGCGCCTGTAGTCCCAGCTACTTGGGAGGTGGAGGCAGGAGACTCGCTTAAGCCCAGGACTTGGAGGTTGCTGTGAGCTGTGATGCCACAGCACTCTATCCAGGGTGACAGCTTGAGGCTCTGTCTCAAAAAAAAAAGTTAGCAAAGAGTCTCTGCTTTCTATTCAACAGATTTCAATAGATACATGTAATATAATAAATACAAAAGTTAAGTCCATATTTTGTAATAATACAAAAGCTAAATGCTGATAGCTGCATAACGCAACTTAAAGACTTGTAATATATTGGGAATTTTGACATCATTGAATCTCACAAAAATTTTCTTCCTTGTGAAGAAATAAAAGCTGAAAGTAGACAACCCATTCTGGTGCCCATAGGATGAATTGAAGAAAAGAAGGTATTTTTAAAAATACTTGCCAACATTTAAAAACTAGGGGATTAGACTCAGAAATGTATATATCATTTGAAATGATAATCATATTGATTTAGATCTTGAAAATCTAAAGATCTAAAAACATTGAGTGTGAAAACAAGTGAACAAGTGGATTTCATGATCATCGAATCTTTGACTTTTCCATCCTCATTCATTTCACTTTTGCCAGGTCACTGTAGACATTTAAAGTTTATGATCCCTGACTTAGAGTAAATTGTCCAAGGTTCAAGGTTGAAATTCCAAGCCAGGTCCATTATCTCCAAAGGTTATGTTCTCGTTTATGGCCCTTGTAAAGTCTTTTTGTGTGTAGAGAAGATTTACATTTTTTGTAAATTATTTTGATTTGTCCCCTGATCTTAAGAATTATTGTTATAGAAGCATATTCTTGAATATCAAATGTTTTATCTCAACCATTTGAATTTTTAGATGAATTATTCATGTTTCTTATATATTGTGTATAGACTAAAAATCACAATAAAAATGGAGAATTGTGACTTAATATTGTTGTACCTCATTTAGGTGTGGCTTATACTTCTAAGAAATGACCAGGTAATACTGAAGAGCTTTATTTAATTTCACTGAAAACTGTAAATAACACCCTTTGTAGACAGATTTTTCTCTTGTAGCAAATAATGGACCAAATCTTTATAGAATCTAAACTTTGTGTTAAAGTTAATTACATTTGATGTGTCATCCTCGAGTGCCTTTATGATTTAAGAGAACCTCAAAGATGCCCATAGCTAATATCTAAATAACTGACAAAATGGATAAATGACTTAATATGTAGATTGGCTGTATGGATGTAAATAAAAAGAGCATGATTTCCACACAATCCCAAGTATAGAAATACGCTCTTCAACTTAAAGAGGATGGCTGTATCAAGGTGGGAAGCTTTAAAGAATGCATCTCAATCTATAAACTCCTGCATTATTATTGAGGCACTATGAAAGATTTGATGTCATTATGAAACAGAGCATATTTTTTAACACATCTGCAAACAAAGTTTGTTTGGTTACTATTTAAAGATAGATGATCCAAGAAAACTAATGAAAAAGTTACTTTGGATTGCAATAACTGTTCTATGAGCGTGCTGCTAAAACAAGTCCCAGATGGCTGGCTTTGTATTTCTTCATTCTTATTCTGGCAACCATATATCCTCTTATACTTGAATAAATTAAAACCATCTTATTAAGAGGAAAAGCTACTAGTTTACAAAAAAATAAAATACAATCAAATACTTTTTTATGAAAAATGATTTTAAAACGCTACTCTTAATCTCATAAAGAGGAAAACCTCACCACACTGAAATATAATTACAGGCAGTAAGTAGTAATAGTGACCTCTCAAATTGTTTTAGAAAATCAAAGATTAAGATTCGGGTAAAGTATCACCATAGTAAAATTAGGTTAATAAATTTTGAATTATTTTAGAAAGCCACATAAGACCAGAAAGTTCTAATAGTCTCCATAATAAATGTTTTACTTTAAATGCTTTTTAATACGTTTTCAACAAAATATGTTAGTCTCATCCAACAAAGTTAAAATATATGTATTTTTAAAAATAATATTTTGATCAAAATTGTAATTTCAATTAGAGGTAGATGCATGTTTCTGAATGCTCTATACAGCCAGATTTATGAATGTCTTCATAATTAAAATAAAAGTTTCTTCAACTTCCTGACCTTTTATTTACTGTGGGTAGCCTCCAATCTGTATCTTCCTGAACATCAACTAGCCGTGTAATAATCACAAGTTGTATAAAAACAATGACCTGAGTGATGTCAGAAGGATGGCAGATAGAAGGTAACCTGTTTATGTCCTCCCATAACTACAAGAATTCTTTACCCAACTACAGACAAAATTCTTACTGCAGAAGCTTCAGAATTCAGGTAGGAGGTTGTAAAACCCCAGTGGAGCCCAAGATCTAGGAAGGCAGGTTTGAGATATATGCTAGCCCCCAGGTATAATACTTATCAGTTATGCTCCCAGCTTCAATCCCAGTTACAGGGATATTCTACAAGGGCTGGGATACAGCTCCATTTGGCCTTGAGCCTTACAACTGAAACAATATGCTAAAGGGTTCAGGAGAAATTGTGTACACTGGTACACAAGAGAAATTTGTCCATCCACCAACATCAGTCTTGGCAGTGAACTTGAAAGTTGAACTATAGCTTGGCTCTGGCCTCTCTCAGCTGAGGTCTTGGCTTATAACTGCTCACACAAGGACCCAGAAGGGGACTCATCTACTTTCCTGTAGCTCATAACCCAGAGGTCTGAGCCTCTGCGATGCACCCAACATAGGGCTACCAATATATGTAAATATATACCAAGTAAATATGAATAGACTTTAAAGGAAAGGTGGATTGCAGGCAACATAGTAACAGAAGGGAATTCAACACCCCATTTTCAGCAATGGAGAAAAAGTTAAGGAAGAAACAACAGTGTTATACTGTATCCTAAAACAAATGTACCTACTAGACATTTAGAGAACATTCCACCTAACATCTGCAGAACACACATTTTCAACAGCATATAAAACATTATTCAGGATAAAATATATGTTAGTCCACAAAACAAGTTTCAAACATTTTTAAAAATTAAAATGATATCAAGTATCTTTTCTGACTGCAATAGAATAAAAGTAGAAGTCAATAATGAAAGGAACTTGGAAAACTACAAATAGATGGAAATTAAACAACATGCTCTTGACTAACCAATGGGTCAGTAAAATATCAAGAAAGAAATTTAAAAATTTGTTGAGACAAATAAAAAGGAAACAATATATCAAACCCCAGGAGATAAAAGAAAAGCAATTGTAAGAGGGAAGTTTATAGCCATTAGTGCCTACATCATAAAAGTAAACAGAGTTCAAATAAAAAACCTCACATTGCACTTTAGGGAATTTGAAAAACAAGAACAAACTAAATTTAAAATTAATATAAGAAAATAAATAATAAAGATTAGAAAAGAAGTAAACAAAATAGAGACTAAAAAAAATAAATACAAAAGATCCCTAAAATGAATGGTGTCTTCTTGAAAAGATAAAATCAATAAACTTTTAGGCAGGGTAAGAAAAAAACATGCTCAAATAAATAAAATTAGAAATGGAAATGAAGACTTTACAATTGACACTACAAAAACCCAAAGGATCATTCCATTTGGTTTCCATTTTTTATTTATCTGAAGCAATTTTGTTTATAATAACTGCTAAAATTGCATAAATTTACCTCAGGAAGTGAAAATTTCTGCAATGAAAACTATAAGCATTGTTGAAAGAAATTAAAGAGGACGTGAATGAAAAGGTGTCCAAGTTAGTGGATTCAATGTATTAATATTGTTAAAATGGCCATATTTCTTTCTCAAAGTGAGGAGGATGAATTGACCCATATCTCTCACCACTAATAAAAATGAATTCAAATGGATTAAGGACTTAAACGCAAAAAGTGAAACTATGAAACTGCTAGAAGAAAACAGAGGGCATATGCTTCACGGCATTGACATGGCAAGGTTTTTTGTTTTTGTTTTTGTTTTTTTTGAGGGAGTACAAGACTTCACAAGCATGGGTATAACATCAAACCATAAAGCTTTTTCATAGCAAAGAAAGGAATTACCAGAATGAGGAGACGACCTGCAGATTGGAGGAAATATTTCTGACTCATGCATCTTAAATAGAATATATAAGACACTCAAACAACTCAATAACAAAATAACAAATGATTTGGTTAAAAATTGACAAAAGAACTGAGTAGACATTTCTCAAAAAAAAGCCATGAAAATGTCCTATAGCTATATGAAAAAAAGTGCAACATCTCAAATCAAGTAATAACAAATCAAAACCACAAAGACATATCATCTTACCGTTAGAATGGTGACTAAAGACAGAAAAAACAGAGAGAAAATAACAAATATTCATAAATTGTTGGTGGAAATGAAAATGTTAAGTGTAAGTATGGAAAATGTGATATAAGACAGTAAGAAAAGCAATATAAAAGGTCATCCCCCCAAATTAAAAATAGATCTACCCTCTGATCCAACAATCCAACTACAGTATATATATTCAAGTAAAATAAAATTAATATGTCAAAGAGAGAACTCTATGCCCAAGTTTACTGCAACATTATTCACAATAGCCAGATATGAAATCAACCAAGTATCCATCAATTGATGAATGGATAAGAAAATGTGTTGTAATTATACAATGGAATGCCATACAGTCTTAAAACAGAACAAAATTATATCATTTGCAGCAACATGGATGAGCCTGGAAAACATCAGGGTGAGTGAAATAAAACAGTCACATAAAGACAAATTCTGCTTGATCTTACTCATATGTGGAATCTAAAAAAGTTGTTTTCATAGAACTAGAGAGTAAAATAATGGTTACCAGAGGTCTGGGAAGGGGAGGGAAGTAGGGCGAAATGAGGGGAGTTGGTTAGTGGGCACAAAGTTATATTTAAATAGAAGGAATGAGATCTAATATGCCACTGCACAGTAGGGTAGGCCGTCACTAACAGTAATGGGTTGTATGTTTCAAAATAGCTAAAAGAGATGACTTTAAATATTCTAGTCACAAAGAAATTTGTTTGAGGTGATGGATATGCTAATTACTCTAATTTGATTATTATGCATCATATACACGTATTGAAACATCATATTGTACTCCATAAATATATATGATCATTATGTGTCAATTAAAAATAAATAAATTTTTAAAAGCAAGCATTAGGTATAATTGACTTATAGTTAACTTCACATATTTAAAAAATTAAAAAATACCCTAATGGCATGTACCAAGATGCTTTTCTTTCATAACTTTTTATGCAAAACCAAACAGAGCGTTTTAATAAAGGTAGGTAAAAGTAATTTATTTATAATATTTATTTTTGATTATGGTTTTAAATTTTTTTACATCCCTTGTTGAAAATATTTATATAGTTGAATACCTGGAATTACATACATTTCTTGAGTTTCTTTCACTCCAATCTTGTGAATAAGATAGATTAAAACTGCTTTTAATTGGTATAATTTCTCTATACATCTAAGCATTAACAAACTATCATAACAAAAATGCTTCTCTGACATAAATTCCATTTTTAAAAAAGCAGCTTAGCCAAATGTAAAAACAAATATATTTACTTAAAACCTCTTTAGAAATCAGATGTTCCTGTTTTGGAGCTTGTGATAAAATCATCAACACATCTCATTTCTCCTCATTCCTTATAAATACCTGGTGCCCATTCATGGATGAATTACAGTACCAGAAAACGCCAATATTATTCTCCCTCAGAAAGAAAGAGGATGTTAATTCTTAATGGAATAAAATGATTATGCTAGTGATGTTGGAAACATAATACTAATAAATTCTAGCACCCAGATTGTCATGATAATAAATGAGGGATTATTTTAAATGTACTGCAAACAGAGGTATCTTATGAATTATTCAAATGCCATAATTAGACCTGATCATGTATGTCCTATGTGCAAAAATTCTTGGACCAATACGTTGCTATTGCTTATTCTGTAGATTACAGAATACTGAATGGATAAACAAGTGATAGAGGGTTATGGAAACTTGTCATTCTTAGAACACATTATGTCCAAAGGATCTACTTGAAGATTCCTAATAACTAAGAGAAGAAATTAATGACCCCTATTTACTGCCCATTAATAGTTAATTTTTAAATTGTTATAAGACAGCTGTAATACGAATGAGAATCTGAAGTTCATGTTTATCTATCTCTGAGATAACACCAACACTTTTATCTAAAATATTTGAATGTATGTGACTCTAAATTGACACAAACAAAAATGAGATGGCTCGTTTCCTCTTCTGTTTTAGGTAAAATCTAAAAATAATGGTTCCAGATCAAGAGAGAAATAGAAGGATGGTTTTAGGAGTTGTGGTCAAAAGAGAGCCCCAGGTACAGAATCTGGTTTATGTTCATCCACTGCTAATTTTATATGAAAAGGAAGAAGGAAGACTAGAAACGGGTGTGTGTGTGAGCGTGTGTGCCTAGCCTAAGACGGCCAGATATTTTTAGTATATTATCTGATGTACCCCTTACAATAGGTTTATTGGGACTACTTATATCACACCTAACTACTGAGCTTACATAACTATACGAACTTATAGAATTTGTTTTCCCAACATACGCAGCTAGAATTGGCTAGATGATGTAAAGTTCCCACATAGTTCTAAAAGCCCTTGATCTGGATTATGGAAAAACTCTTTGTACAAGTAAAGATGATGAATATAAAAGTTCTAAAAAATAACTAGTCATATGACCTATCAGTCTTTGTAAAGGCAGGTTTCCAGAATATTTGGCTGGAAATTGCAGTCCTAAAAACATGAAACTCAGTTTCTTAGGAGATGGGTGAAAAATAAAATATTCAGACAGGGAAGGTTTGGAGAAAGGCCCTCAGAGGTTTTGGTGAAAATCTGGACAGCCATCCAAACTAATCAAGTTTTATCCAAACCAAATATCCAGGCCTTTTGAAGTTCGCCTGTTACTAATCAAAACCCCACTAAGCACTTAGTATCTCAGACAGTTTAACTAACATCGAACCAACTATCATGTAATATAATGAGCAAGTCAAATCTGGATTTTGTCTTAAACCTACACAGACACAAAAAATTATCTGAGCTAGCACTGGCCAAAATAAAAAGAACCTGACATAATTTTAATTATTCAAGTTATTACACTCTCAAAATCATCTCATTGATCTTTAAAAGGGGCTAAGAAAATCACCTTGTCATAAAACTAAATTATTAGCAATAAGTATTTGAAAAACTAATAATTAAGTAAAAACTTTGCAATTATTGTCTAATACTGCTGCAAACACGTTATAACGACTTATGGTTTAATAATAATAAAATGAAAGGCCTAATTTTCCAAGATTGTTATATTTTATAGGACTGGGTAGACAAATCTCAAACATAAATTAATGCTTTTACTTTATATTAATGTACTTCATTCTTTCTTAGAATTATAACAATACTTTACCATAGTAGAATCTATAATATCAATCATCTTTCTGTAATAACAGTATAAATCAGCATGTAACCAATTTTTTAAAAGTTTTTCAAAAATCCCAACTAAATGATGAAAGCATTTCAATATAATCTTCACATACTTTACTGATTTAATTTGATGTGAATGAAATAAATATATGACCACGAAATGCAACTACTGTCATGTTTTCCACTCTTAGTCACTTCTTTTTTGAAACAAAATTAATGAAATGTCAAAATGGGACACTCAGTTTTACTAAAGAGAAAAAATGTAGTCTTCCTGAGGCACACATATTCTCTTTTTTCTCAGTGCAAGTTTAAAATGTACATTATATTAAAATGAGAAAGAAAAGAAAAGAGGGAGGGGTGGAGGGAGAGAGAGAAAGAGAAATCTCATGTGTGTGTGAATCAATCTAGAAAAGCAGAGGAAAGAGCACTGGGAATTCTGAGAAGATGATGGTCCCGCTGCTGCCTCCCTTTCCATCAAGAGGCACACACCAGAGCACAGAAGCTGGCAAAACCCAGAGGTCACTTTTAAGAAGCCTCCAGTCACTTGCTAGTATCCTTGTCTATTTGAACACACAGGTGCTAATCAAATGTTTTCTTGATTATTCAATTATTATTTGTGGATTAATTTCCATCTACCCCCATTAGAATATAAAATTCATAACAGCAATTTTTCTTCTTCAGTATATCCACAACAGTTGGCAAATTGTCAGCCTTTATGTTAGTAATGAGATAATGAATGAATTACCAACTACCAGCAAAATTGAAAAGCATTAATCCTTCGAGCTGGAAGAAATAAAGTGAGTAAATTAAAATTGAAAGTAAGTTAAAATAAGGAAACAAAAATGGCAAAAATTAAATAAGACAGAAGAAATATAAGTATTTCAGCTGTTTAAGTAGATATATATTTCTTTTCAAAAGACAGATAACCAAACTAGTTGTAAAGCAATATTTTGTTGTTGTTAAAAACTATACCTTAAACAGTGTCAGAGAAAGAATATTTATTGCAGCTCAACTTACAATCACCAAGACATGGACCCCAGCCTATTAGCATATGAATGGATTAACAAACTGTGGTATACATATACCATAGAATACTATTCAGCCATAAAAATGGAGTCATTAAATCTTTTTTATTTACCTGGATGGAGTGGAAGAACATTATTCTTAGCAAAGTATCACAAGACTGGAAAATCCAGTATCCAATGTACTCAATAGTAATATGAAACCAAATAAATAAACAGCTACACCCCTACATGAGAGAAAAACACAAATTCAAATGGGGGGTGGAGGAGGGATAAAGGAGAGGAGATGGAGAGAGATTGGTAAGCTCTCACCTAAGGTGCACAGTGTAAGGGTACATAGTATACCCCCTGCGTAAAGGGCTCAACTACAACTTGAACTTTACCTAAGAATGTAAACAATGTAACTAATTATCTGTACCCTCATATTAATCTGAAGAAAATGATAGAATGAACCATAAAAATGCACAAATTAATAAACATCACTTAAAATGTAAAAGAAAAAAAGATCAAAAGAAAAGGTGTGAATAAATACAAACAAAATAAAAGTTAGATAGTTAATATTAGTTGTTACTAGTTAAACAATAATATTACATAAAGTGAAATTTAAGGCTAATGTTTAGAAATAGACAATAAGAACAGAATTATTCAATTAACCAATTAACTGATCAAATATGTACAGATGTTCCCTGGCTCACAATGGTTTGACTTAATAACTTCTTGACTTTTTGATGGTAAAACGTTAATACATTCAGTAGAAAATGTACATAGAATTTTGAATTTTGATCTTTTCCTGGACTAGCAATATGAAATGTGATACTTCCTTGAAATGCTGGACAGCTGTAGTAAGCCACAGTTCCAGGTCAGGGCAACCAAAGAATACTCAGCAGTAAACTATGTTGTCAAAAGATTTTCCCAACTGTGGACTAAGATAAGTGTTTTGAAAACATTTATGATAAACTAGGCTAGTATGCCCTTGAGTAAGTTAGGTATAGTAAATGCACTTTTGACATATTATTTTCTGCTTACCATGGGCTTATTGAGATGTAATCTGATCATAAATTGAAAAGTATCTGTTTAATATATTCAGATATAGGCTCGGCACACATGCTCAGTGGTTAGGACTCCAGCCGCATATATGGGGACTGGCAGGTTCAAACTCAGCCTGGGCCTGCTAAACAACAGTGACAACTATAACAAAAAACATAGCCAGGCTTTGTGGTGGGCACCTGTAGTCCCAGGTACTTGGGAGGCTTAGACAAGAGAATTGCTTAAGCCCAAGAGTTTGAGGTTGCTGTGAGCTGTGATGCCATAACACTCTACCAAGGGTGACATAGTGAGACTCTGTCTCAAAAAAATAATATATATATATGTATATATGTTTAGATATATACACATATATTTAAACGTATTAATTAAGAGCAGAGAATATACATTCTTTTGTTCATAAAACTTAAAAATATATGGCATGTTTACAACATAACATTCACAATTTAGAAATTCTAAAATTTTTTAAATGGACATTATTTTTTAGTCATAATCTAGTATAAGTTTATGTTAAAGGTAAATAACTTGTAAATTTAAAAATTTCTGCAACTCACAAGAAAGCAAAAATTACAGATTGTTCAGAAGTAATTTTAAAAATCACACTAAACCATAAAAAATATTGCTAAGATAGGTTCAAATGACAATTTATAGCATTGATAAAAGTGGAAATCTTTGTCTAGTTCCTGATCTTAGTGGAAAAGTTGCTTTTATTCTTTCATAATTATTATGTCAGTTGTGGGTTTTTCATAGATGCACTTTAGTAGATTGAGAAAGTTATCTTCTACTTTTGACTTTTTCAGTGTTTGTAATCATAAAAATTTGTTCTGTTAAATGCTTTCTCTGTAAATATTGAGATAACGATTTTTTTGACCTGTACTATAACAATATGATATATTGTATCAATTAATTTTATGTTAAACCAACCTTGTATTTCTGAGCTAACTCTTTCTTTGTCATTATGTATAATGCACTTTTTTTATGTTGCTGATTTTGGGCTGCTGTTGTTTTCTAGAGGATTTTTATGTTTATATAAAACATATATGGAGTCTTTTGTCTGTTAATGTCTAGTTTTGTTGTAAGGATAATACTAGCCACATAACATGAGTTGGGAAATATTGCCTACTCCTACATTTTTGTGAGATGTTTGTGATAACTGATGTTACCTTTTCTTTAAATGTTTGAAGGAATTAACCAATGAAGCCCTATGGGCCTGTGCTTTTCTTGTGAGGTTTTCATTCTATTTCTTTCTTTCTTCTTTTACTAGTTAAATACCTTTACTTATTATAGGTCTATTAAGATTTTCTATTTCTTCTCACCTTACTTTCAGTAGTTTGCCTTTCCTAGGAATTAGTTCATTTAATCTCGGTCATCTTTTTTGCCAGCACACAAATGTTTATGGTATTATCTATGATCCCTTTTATTTCTTTAAAGTCAAAGGTTTTACTTCTTCTTTTATTTCTATGTTCAACATTTTTTCTATTTTTATTTTTGATGTCTATTTTGATATTTGAAAAATTTGGATATCTTTAATTCTCAAATGATAATTAGCTATGTTTATGGAACTCTAATGTGATATTTTGATAGACGATGGATTTGTTACTGGAAATACATTCCAAACCATCATATTGTACCACTTTTTTACACCTGATTCTGGTAATTTGAGTCATTTTTTGCTTTTTTTTTTAAATTAGTCTAGGTCATGAATTTTGCCTATCTTTTCAAAGAAACTCCTTTGAGTTTTGTTTCTTTTCTTTTCTTTTTCTATTCTTTATTTCATTCATGTTTGCTCTAATATCTATTTCCCTTTTGCTTTACTTGAGTTTATTTTGCTTTTACTTTTCTAGTTAAATAAAGTGTAGGCAATTTATCTGAGATCTTTCTTCTTTCTTAAGATAGGCGTTTATAGCTATATATCCCTCTGAGCAATGCTGCATCCATAAGTTTTAGTGTGTTGTAGAACTTGAGTCACTAATTGGTGCTCTTTTGGGGAGACAGTTATCAAGTATTAAGGATTTAAATGGACCTATGGTTGGATCAACACCAATATTGCTTTACCTGAAGATCTTTGCAATTTTAAAATCACTCAATTTTCAATTATCCATGTTAAAATTCCATTCGTGCAAAATTTCCTACAGCCCTACAGTGCTGAGTGCTACTCTCTTCTGAATGCAGAACAGAGGAGTGACAAATACCATATTTAGACTTCCTGAGTAGGCCAAAACCCCTTTTTGATTTTTCATTCTATTTTAGAATTTTAAGAAAGGTGACACAATACTGATTAATTAACCTGACAGATGGAATTGTGTGGTGACAGTAGACAGACAGCTTGTTTTATGTATGTACTTTTCTCACAAATCGCTCATCTTGGCTGACTTTTGTCCCGGTTTATACCACATGGAACTTATGCAATTGTGTAATATGTAGAGCACAAACCAGGCGACTTATAGTCCAAGAAGAGTTCGTATTCATCTTCTCAGAAAAAAGTGACTCTTAAAAGGCCCATTTGCTTCATAAAACATCTGAAACACCCCAACAAGATATACTAAAACAAAGCAATTAGAATGGAAGGTGCTAAATAAAGTATTGCCAAAAAAGAAATACTTTAAAATATTTCTTTACTATTACTATTGAAAATTAGGCTTTTTTCTAAATCATACTTTTATTAGCTAGAGTCAAGATGGTCATTTTGGAACACTGGGAAAATTACTTATAAGAATATTATAACAACCACATGAGTCATTGTCTTTATAATTAACTGAAAAAGAATGTGCAGGAAAACCTAATCTTATTTTGATTTACCACTATCACTGGACTTCTGAGACTTTCCTCTTGAACATCCTATTTGTGGCTTGGAAACATTTTCTTTTTCTGATGTGGCTTCCCTTCTTTTGAGGTTTTACATTTCAATGGGCTTTTGTCTTACTTTTTACTCTCAAGAGTACCCACTTTCTTGGCTATTATGATGTACCCATTAGTTTGTAAGAATTTACTCAGTTTTTATTCTCTCTAAATGACCTCTTTTTACACTGAGAAATTTGACAAATTAGAATATCAACTGCACCATTTATGAAACCTGAAATTTTTCCTTGCTTAATCTTTTCTGTCTAGCAACTGGCCATTCATTCAAGTTTCAATAATCTATAAATCAAGAGAAAAATGTACATATTCATTTCTCTCTTGGAGTCCAATTTTGCTCTGAGAATCAGATCTGTTTCCCACAGAAATGAAACTCAGACTTCTAATTCCCCTTACTGGATTCCCCTCCAATTCAAGTCCTACCAACTTATTATAGCACATATTTAACTAGAAGATAATATAAATCTTTTCTCCAAACCAAAAGGGGACACAAAGATCTGTATCTAGCACTTGAATGTAAGTTTCTAATCCATTTGGCCTTCACATCTTTAGTTCTCATATCTAACCCTAAATCATTTGAACACTGTTTATGTAGACTTCCTCACTATATATCTGGAGGTTATACATGATAGAAAGACAAATAATACTGATCTTTTGGAAAATAAGGGCCTCCTATTTTTTAAACTTACAAATCATAACTAATTTAATGTACTTGTTATCTGTTACAAAAAAAGCAATGAAGATGAGCTACTTTATAGATAATGATTTGCTTCTGTTAAGTTCAGCTAAAGAGTATGAAGATAAAGTTAGACTAAATAATAAAGCCTTATTGAAAACTATCTCTCTGATTTTTAAGATACACCTAAATATTCAAAAGTTATTTCTTCCCTTATTAGTTCACTAGTAACTAAAACTATGTTCTTATGCCATGCCCAGACCTTCATACTTACATTGAAAGCCATGGAATACTATTCAGCCATAAAAGATGGAGACTTTACATGTTTTGTATTTACCTGAATGGAATTGACAAACATTATTCTTAGCAAAGTATCACAAGAATAAAAAACAAGTGTCAAATGTATACAATACTAACATGAAAACAATAGATAAAATACACCCCCACAAGAAAGAAAAACAATTAAATTCAAGTGGGGAGGAAGGGGGAGGAGAGAAAAAAGAGAAGGGAAGGGGAGGGAGATTGGTATGTTCTCACCTAAGGTCCATATGTAAGGGTATATAGCACACCTGCTGGGTGCAGGTCTCAACCACACCTTGAACTGTACCTAAGAAATGGAAACAATGTAATCTAATTATTTGTACCCTCATATTAATCCAAAATAAATAAAAATAAAATAGTTAAAATTTTAAAAAAAGAGAAGTCAGCAATTCTAAATCATGAGAAATTTTAATAGAACTTTCAAACAAAAATACCACTTAGAGAGCCAATAAAGCACTTTAACCAAATCCATTGAGTGTAGCAAGCTAAAGATTTGTCAAAATCACACGGATAGTGGCAAACAACAAATTCAAACTGAAATCTCTAAAATCCTAGCCATGGTCATTCTCACCTAGCATCTTATTTTACGAGAAATCTCTTTGAAATATTTTTCTCTGCAAATTATGTAACCAAAATGTGTGTACCCCTGTAATACTCTGAAATAAAAAATAATTTTAAAAAGAACATTTTCCTTACATAAAAAGGTACAAAACTATGACAAGAAAAATAATACCAAATGAATCTCCTAGCTGTTGAATCACAGGTTTTATGAATTTTGTTTGGATGAACATACTCAACAAAAATAAGATTGAATAATTCTATTGCAATCACAGCTATTTCTAGCTATGACATATATTTAAATAAGTCTTAAAGCAACTTAAATCTTGAGGGCCGTTATTTGGTTGGGCTTTTTTTGAAACAGAGCCTCACTCCATTGCCCAGGCTAGAATGCCATAGTGTCAGCCTAGCTCACAATAACCTCAAACTCCTAGGGTCAAGCAATCCTCCTGCCTCAGCCTCCCGAGGCACCTACTACAGGTACCTGCCCCAATGCCTGGCTCACTTTTCTATTTTCAGTAGAGACAGAGTTTCCCTCTTGCTCATGCTGACCTCAAACTCTCAAGTTCGAGCAATCCTGCCACCTTGGTCTCTCCAAGTGTTAGGATTACAGGTGCGAGCCACCCCACTTGACCATAAATCTTGTTTCTTTAGTTAATAGACTCTTCCAAAATTGACTAAATTTAAAATTAGGGTGGATCAGTCTTCTAATTCTTTGCTTACCTCTGTCCTTTCAAAATACAAACGATAAAAATCTCTCCCACTACCAGACAGACGTAGGACAACGCAAATGCTGCCTAGTGTTAATCATCACTGCATAATTAGACACTATCTGTGGCATTCATGTGTATCTTTTTTCAAGTCAGCAATTCTCCATTCAGAGGTCTGTTCCTATTTGAAGGAAAATATCTATTATTCTGGGGCTTGGACTGAAGTAAACACATTTTAGAAAAATTATTTTTCCCCACAATAGTTCCACAATTTTGTCTGATTATCCTTTTGGCTTAAACATGGAACCACAGAATTAAAGTACAATGTTTATAGTCCTCTCATTTTGACTTTATTTCCCTGGACTGCCCATAATCCCCTCTAATCATTTCAGCTGTGGCAATTTTACCAACTGTGATAATGCCTGCTCCCTCTCTCAGGATTTATGTGTGTAGCCACATTCCTCCACTGGCATAGCACATTTGTGTCACATCATCAAGTTGGAGTTGTCTCCGTGAGCCTTCTCTTAGCCTTTCAGTCATTAACTTACAGCTCTCTTTTTTGCCAAAATGATGGTTCTGTAAAAAATGTCAACAAAATATGCCTCCATTTGCCTTTGCCTTTCAATGTTATATCCAGGAGAAGGCACAACCACGGTTCCGTACCATTAAATAGTATTTATTATGAAGATGAAAGTTTTAAAATATTTTAAACCATGACCTTAAGTAAGGCTAAAAAACCCACATCGTTAAATAAAATGAAAGTATGCAAAATATTTTGATGTCCAAAACAGGGTAAAAAGCTCTTCTGGAAGGATATCTATTAAGCTAAGTGACTCAACAAAATTTCCAAGTTTCAGTTTAGAAAATAAAAAGTCAAAATATCAAATTATCAGCAGAAGAAAACTACTGAAGTATTTTAAGCTTCATGTTTCAATAAAAACTTTGAGATAATCAAAATGCTACTAGCAACTCCTGTCTAAGATCGGCTTATAAATTCAAGCCAATATATTGTATGAGCTATCGGAGTCTCCTGCTTTATTTTGCAGGATACATAAATAAACTCCCTTGCTTGTCACTATAGTAGTGAAATCGTAGAATGATCCTTAAGAAATGTGCAGGAGAAAATGGATGAAAATGGATGGGAGGTGTTTTCCAAGCTGATATTCTCCCGTCCTTCACTTGGGATTCAGAGCAACACCGGCAGGGACTGACACTCACTCGTGGATCATTTTTAAATGTTACTGTGACCCACTGCGTCTGTGTCTTTCCTCCTAAGAGAGTTCTGGGGCCCTGACCCATGGAACACCGGGAAGACACAGATTAAAGTATGACGCTGAGTCCCTCGTGGACACACCTTTGGCAAGAAGCTCAAAATCCAGAAATTTGGAAGAAAGAAAAGCCATTTTGGAATTTCACAGGGATTCAAAATACTTCTGAGAGGTTCCTGGTCAAATTATGGAGAATTAAAATAATTGTCAGGATGATAGCCATAATAATTCAAATCTGTAAATGTCATTGACAATAACTATTAAAAGAATGTCAATGAAATAAGATGCTTCTAGTATTTCCTAGAAATCAACTGTCTCCAACTAAAGAAAGAAATAAACTCAGATAATGCTAAATGATCAATAGTAATTATGGAAATTTATTTTATTTATTTATATGTATTTTTTTTCTTTTTAAGATGGAGTCTTACTTTGTTGTCCTTGGTGCAGTGCCGTGTCATCAGAACTCACAGCAACCTCAAACTCTTGGCACAAGCAATCGTCTTGCCTCACCTCCCAAGTAGCTGGGACTACAGGCACCTGCCACAGTGCCTGGCTGTTTTTAGAAATGGGGTCTTGTTGTTGCGCAGACCCAGTCTCAAACTCCTGAGCTCAGGCAATCCACCTGCGTTGGCCTCCCACAGTGCTAAGATTAGAGCCACTGCACCCAGCGGTAGTTTCTTTTAATCTGCCTTCATTCTTATGAATTTATACAAGAAGGACATCACCGCAGAATCAACATGATTTTAAATGGTTGAGCTGCTAATCAAGCCTTAAAACCCCTGCCATTTAGATGACAAAAATCCAGAAGCCCTTTTGTGCCAATTAGGAAATATCAAACTTTGATCCCCTGTAATGAGACATTTATAAGTATTAGAGCCATTTAACTTTCTGAACTTGAAAGCTACAGAAATCTGTCAGAGTTCACACACATAATTGAAGCAATGTTTTCTATTTCACCTTTAAAATGTTAAGAGAATGCTGGCATTAGAAATTCATTGTCAGTGTAAGTTAACAGAAAGAACTCAAAACAGTTCTCCACCACACAAAAGGTAAGACTAGCCCAGGATAAGACTAGCTTCAAGTAATAATTCAATAATTAAACTTTCAATAGTGGACTTTTTAAATTACTTAACTTTAAAAAGCCTGATCCATTTCTAGACCACATTTATTTGACTACTCATTCTTCATCCTCTCATTTTATAGTGATTTAAAGTCCATATAATTTTTGAATGACTAAAACATATGTAGAAAGATGTCATTTCGGCTCAGCGCCTGTGGCTCAACGGGCTAAGGCGCCAGCCACGTACACCTGAGCTGGCGGGTTCGAATCCAACCCGGGCCCGCCAAA
>CAUYRH010009467.1:0-26672 GCA_963574655.1 Perodicticus potto | reverse complement strand
TTGAGACAGAGCCTCAAGCTGTCACCCTGGGTAGAGTGCTGTGGCATCACAGCTCACAGCAACCTCCAATTCTTGGGTTCAAGAGAGTCTCTTGCCTCCACCTCCCAAGAAGCTGGGACCACAGGCGCCCGCCACAACGCTTGGCCATTTTTTGGTTGCAGCCATCATTGTTGTTTGGCAGGCCCGGGCTGGATTCAAACCTGCCAGCTCAGGTGTACGTGGCTGGCACCGTAGCCCGTTGAGCCACAGGCGCTGAGCCAATAACAGAATAATTTAAAAACATTTTCAGAATACCAGATGCTACAGAAACTATATTGCTTGGTTCTCCCTGTTCAAGAAACAGAACAATGATGCTGGTAATTCACTGAGGAAATATACTGACTACATTTGGGCTTGAAACACACTGTAATATTTCTTCCTTCCAATTTTCATCTTAATAATTTTTTCTCTCTTAAAATAATGTTAATACGTTTGCTTTGAAAAAACCACAAGTGAAAGAAGAGGCAGCTAGTCCGGAAATGTGCTTCATTTAAAAAGAAAAAAAAAAAAAGCCAATGCAGTATTTAAAACCAGGTTACCAGTATTTAAACCTAGCGAGTGTGTGGTGGGCACATCTGTCATCGCAGACTGACCTCTCAGTGCTGCAAAGGATGACAAGGGTTTCATTTCATGAACTGATTTTGCACATCGAAAATCTGTTTCTGTTTGATTGGCTACCAAAATAGGATGATTTTCTGAACTTAGAAAGTAAAATGCAGTAAGTTTTAGGCTGAAAAACAGAGCTGTAAGAGCAGAGTTCATGTTGCTGAGGGACTCCTAGGACTGGAAGGGAGGCTGTGCTCATGTCTGCCTGGAGCACAGCAGGCTCCCAACAGGGTGGTGAACAGGGTTAGGAGGAACAAGCCTTTGGGTGTTCAAAGGATAATCCCTCTGGATTTGTAAAAGGGAAACCTTATCATAGAGAGAAAATATGTGATATCATTGTCGGGTAAAGATTTAGGAAAAATAGTTGGGGGTATATCTGCTATGAAAAAATCCTGAGACAGGCAAGTTTTTTTTTCCTCTCAGCCACTGACTAGGAGGATATCATTTTAGGGAAAGTGGGACTTGGTCCCACTTTTGGCCTTGAAATTCAGCCTTGCTTTTGAGCACGTTTTTAAAAATGTTCGAAGTCCTCCTCTGGTGGTAGAGAATGGCTGCGGCTGATTGGTGCCATCTGCTGAGGACACGGGGAGCCCGTGCAGGCCCTGCATGGGCCTGGCGCCCACCTCTCCTCTTTGGAGCACACCCCAGCCCTCCTCCACACACAGGGGCCAGGAACTCTCAGGCTCTTATCTACAGAGTTGTCCTGGAGAATGGTGGCCAGGCCTGTTTCCAGGAGGGCAGTAGGTGGACAGAAATCCCCCCTTCTGCCACATGGCATGTCACTTACAGAATCCCAAGAGAATGGCCACCAAATGGTGCTCACATGCTCACTTAAAGTAACTCAAATTATGTATATGGCTATAGGCCCCAGCAAAAGATATCATTCAGGGCCATACTCCCTAAAGAAGCCCTGGAGAAACAGGAGTGTGGACATGGATTTAAAGTCAAGTCATCAAGTTAGGATAAAAGGCAGTAGAAAACATCTTTTGAAGAAAACATAAAGAAACACCCTTGCACATACACTGATGGATGTATACACATATGTGATTGCTTCAATTTTTTTGTCTTGATCTTCTGTAAAAACTAATTTATATGCCATATATTTAGTTTCCAGGGACATATATCTTTTAGATCTTCCTTTCTTAAAATGTTTCCCCAAATACTCATTTCTCAGAAACTGGGTATTTTGGGGGCAAAGCAGTGACTGTTTGAGAAACTCTGGCTTACCACCTAATTGGGACTTTGTTCTAGAACTTCTTAGAGCCTTGGACAGCTGAAATAAGCTGTGAAAAGCAAAGGAAGATGTAGCCCCTAAGATCATATGACCAAAGATTCCCTTTTCCCAGAAAACACTTTGGAAATGCTACTTTAAAAGAATAATGCAGGGGTACACACACATATACAGGATTTTTTCCTAAATTCTTGGGAGGAAAAATAGAGAACAATGGCTTGTCCTTTGAAAGGTAAATACAGAACCAGAATTGCAAGATAACCCCCTGGATTTGACCCTGGGACTTCTCTCTGTGAGCAGGTAAGGACATTCTATCTATATTTAATGTTTGGGTCATTAAAGGGTTCTGCAGGCCTAATGATTTCTGTTTTCAATCTCAGGTCACACTCAGGAGAGCACTGTGACACTACAATGTAGGAGACAAATCCGTCAGCGACTGGGTATATTTTAATCATTACATTTTGAGCTTCTGGGAAAGATTAGTATAAATGCTTCTCCCCTCCCCCCAGCACATCATAAAAATAGCAACTGGCAATACAAAACCTATCTTCTAAATACAGATGACTCATTTAGGAAAACATTAATATTAAAGCAAAATGTAAATGGATCATTCTACATTATTACATGTATCAGAGAAAACCTTTCCAGATACGTCTCCGCTTTCGGTTTTCGATACTCAACTTCTTTGCCATTAGCATCTCACTGCTTCCAAGCACTGTTGTTTATTCTCCTTTATCAATTTATCTGGGCACTGTCAAACACATTGCTGTGCAGATGATGGGACCCATACACTTACGGCAGGCACATGCACACGTCTAATGTTATGAGTACACTCCCGTGCAGGCATGTGTCCAACAGCCCTCAGTATGGAGCTCTTTCAGTCACACGATTTCTAAACGCGCAGTTATACTACACTGATGTTAGCCCAGAGGCTGAGAAGCGATGAGATGCAGCAGTTATAAATGGTCAAAATAACATGCACTTGACCTAGCTGCATCTTTCCCTGGAAGAAATCTGTGAACTCACTGTGGCCCTCTGTCAATGGGCCCCAATCTGGGCCACATGGAATCCCGATGGCTCAGCACAGAAGCTCCACAGTGTGGTCTCCAGACAAACAGCAGCAGCAGCTCCCAGGAGCTAGGGACAAACGCAGATTCCTGACCCCAACCCAGACCCTCTGAGTCAGAAACTCTGCTAGAGGTGCTGAGGTAACACAAAATGGGCATTTACATCTCCAGAGGAAGAGGAAGAAATTGTCAAGATGTTCGAGGAAAAGGCAGCATCTGTAAATTTTTAAATAAAGTGAGATGATATCACTCAATGAACCAGAAAGCACAATGAAATATATAAATCTCTGGTTCTTTCCCTCTTGACATCTTGGCGTGAGATGCTCCAAGTCCCCCTTTGCAGTCCAGCTGCTGGAGCTATGCTGCTTCTCAGATTCAAGAACAAGAGAAGAAACCTTTCTGCCCTCTCCCTAGACAAAAGAAAACAAAACGCATGAGGCTGCACTCCCCAAAATGCACCCCTATAATGTCTCTGGTGGTCAGTCCTTTTAAATTGCCTGGCGGACTGAAGGGCAGATGTACAACCAGGAAATTATAACAGATGTGGGTGGGGAGGTGATTTTCCCTCCCTTCCCCACAGCCAGAGCTCACGCACAGCACCAGCAAAGCCCAGCATGGCTCTACGCTGGCCTGCGTCGTGGCGCAGCTGAAGCCAGAGAAGGCTTCCCCTCTCTCTACCCCAGCTCGGAACTTTTCACATCAGTTTCATTCAATGACAGCAGCAAAGTTAGGGCTCCCAGGTATACTTAGTGGCCTCTCCTGCCATTTGTTGTTTTCAAAAGTGCTTTGATTCTTAAGACAAAGAGTCCTTATCTGCAAGCCAGAACACTGCAAATTAAAAAATAAATTAAAAAGAAAGAACACTTCTGAGCCTCATCATTATTTCACAAGTCTGTGTCATGATGTCTCTCCTTTGGTTGCTTCGTCTACTGCAAGACAATGTCCTCAGCTAAGTACACAAGGCTTCCAGGTGACCGAAGCCTCCATTTGTGACGGAATTGAGAGGATGCTCTCATGTGTCCAGGAGAGAGTAACAGAGGAAGGGTGTTATCTCCCTAAAACACTCTCAATTTGAACATTCCCATAGTGAAGAAGACCAGGAAGCTGGGAAGAGGCACGTACAAAGGGCTGCGCAAACTGGGAACTAACTGCTCACGCTTGGTACCAGGGCGACTGCCGTAGAGCATCTCTCAACTTGCCCACACACTGATAAACATGCAATTCCTCTCCTCGAAGGAGCTATAGATCACGTTTCAAACCCTAGTTCATTTCCCAAACTCAGAATTTCATGCAAACAACAGAGGAGGAAAAACAATAACTCAAAGCATTGTGCCAGTTTATAAGCGTCCTCAAAAGGGATGACAAATGATCCCCACTGCACTGCTTCTGAGTTTTTCTTTTCTAAGGTCCCTGTTATCTCTGCAGTTATCAACAAGATGTGACTGCAATACAGATATTATTGTAATTGGTCATTTATATGCTCAGTAATGACATTAGTGCCACTTGCAAAATGTAAATATTGTTTCAAACAATAAGGAGAGGAAATGGTATGGGCCTGCCTTCTTTAGGGACGTCCACCTGTGAAACAAAGAGATGGTTTCCCCTTAGGAGCAGTTCTGGAAGTCACAACTATTCTTGAGTCAATGAGACAAATCTAGCTGCTGGCAGGGACAAGCCTGTGAGCAGCTGCTCGTGGGACGTGTGCACCCAAGTGTCCTCGAAAGCAACAGGAACACTGGCTCCATCTGCTGAATCACATAAATGGTACAACCCTGATGAAGGGCAATAGACTTGAACTTATTCACCTCTTTTGATTTCATTTTCCAACTCCCTAGGAATCAATATAAAAGAAATAACAGAAGGCACAAAACATGAATTCTTATGCGCAGAGGGTGCCAAAAAATGTATGTACACTTTAAGAAATAAAAAAACTATATTAAAATTATAATATTCAATATACTTTGATGTTTGTTACCTTGTATATTGTATCTTCTACCACTTGCAATTTCAGAAGGTAACGTGACTTGAATATTATAATTTTAAAACAATTTTTCCTTTATTAAAATGTATATACCTTTTTTTGGCACCTTCTGTTGTGTGTGTGTGTGTACACATGTATGTATACACAGATGGTCCCTGAAGTGCTGAGGAAACAACAAAAAAATCAGGAGCAACCTGTGACCAGCAATCAAAGTTTGGTGCATCCAATTCATAGGCTGCTATGGCTGAACATGTTTCTACAAACACAAAATTATAACATGAAAAATGCTCCAAAAAATTAAGTAGAGGAGTCAGGAATACATAACAGTACAATCCGAATTTTATGGTCCAAAACTGATATATACTTTGGCATTAGGGGAAAGACCGTAAGAAAAAAGACCAAAGGGCATTAGTGGTTATGTCAGAGTGGTATGATTTGAGTGACTACTAAAATCTTTCATTTTATACTTCATACCCAATTTCATTTTATACTTCATACCCAATTTTACTTTATACCCAATTTTCTACAATAATTAAATACTACCCTTAACAATATAAGAATAATTTCACAAAGTATACATCACTGATTTAAGAATGTTTTAGACATATCAAGTAATGAAGACAAACGATAATGATGATGAAAATCACATCGTTGGCTCTGAAGTCTGCCATGTTCCCTAGAGCTGACCCCTGATAGTCCTTCCGCTGTGGCACTGCCATGGGCATCCTGGCTCAGAACCGGCACTCACCTGGGAAGGTGTAGTCACGCTGATTTCTGGAACAAAGTTATCCTCAAAGAAGCTGATGATGTTCTCCTGCTGCAGTTCCTTTGTTGGGGTGACTTTAGGCAGAGGTGGAATGGGAGGCCCTTTCCTTGTCTAGAAAACATTAAATATAAACATTAATCCAGGCAATGATGACATGGGAGACATGAAGAAATGTCCCAAGAACAGAACTAGGTGGACAGATTGATCTCTGAATGCAGCTTAGATAGAAATAAGCCTTCCTGATCCAGGGAAACAATGTTGTGTACATGGGGGGGCTCTCAAGATGCCGCGGTGCTCGGTGTGTTACATGTATTAAACACATTTTTGACTTGGAATATTTTCAACCTACAAAGGGTTTATCAGAACGTAACCCCCTGCTAAGTCAAGAAGCAGCTGTACATGAAAGCATGAACTAGACTGGGCTTGGAAAATAAAGGTGGCAATTTTCTCTACAGTTACCTTTACCCAGCCCTTACTGTTTCTTTTTCATCTCGTGGTCCATACAGTTTTATTAAATGGCTACTCAGACATGATATAGTACAAAAGAAATGTGAAGTGACATATCAACATAACTGCTTTTCAGGGCAGTACTTGTCTTGAATGCAGCCAAAAGCCCCAACCCGGAGATTTCATGGAGAAGGGAGGAGTAATGAACCCTTCAAAGAGAATTCTAGAGCCAGAGATGGCAGAAGAGGAGCGCACGCTAGCCTGAGCCAGCTGAGAAGGGGGAAGGAAGACCCTACAGACTCAAGCATGGGGCGTGTAAGGAAGCGTAAAAAGTCAAACAGGAAAACAGGTAGGAGAGACACAGTGACTCACGCTGATTATCCCAGCACTCGGAGAAGCCAACGCAGGAGGGTCACTTGAACTCAGGACTGAGAGCAACCTGAGCAAGAATGAGACCCTGTCTCTACAAAAAACAGAAAACTTAGCCAGGCATGTTGGTGGGCACCTCCAGCCCCAATTACTTAAGAGGCTGAGGCAGGAGGAGCATTTGAGCTCAGGACTTTCAGGTTGCTGTGAGCTAGGCTGATGCCACTGCACTCTACTCAGGGTGACAAAGCAAGACTCTGTCTCCAAAAAAAACATACACCCACATACAAAGAAAGAAACAAAAACCCAGACTGTAGATGCCTTAGTGAAAACCATAATGCCCACAGCCTACACCTCGGGCTCCCCAACTGGAAACGTCTCCACAGTACTAGGATTCTGGAAGGAACCACCTCTCCATGAGTTCTTCCATTCACCACCAAGATATTTAGTCTTCCTACCTGAGAAGGCGACCGAGGCCGTGCTGGTGCCGGAGATGCAGGTGCCAGTGTATGATTCGGACTAGCCGTCGGGCTGGGGAGGGGTGAGGGCTCCTCGGGCGGTGACGGCGTCTTTGCAATGCGGAGAGGACCCGAATCACTAGATGAACACAGAGGACTAAGCAAGGGGCCTTCTAAGGAACAACACTCATTTGCTCAGGGGTTCTCCAGGGAAATCCTGAAGCATCCTGACGCATAAGTTTGTGTTTATGATCCTGCTCCCCCTTCCAGGTTAATTCTGGCTTACAGTAAGTGTGATGGTGATAACTGGTACCATTTACTGCCCACTGTGGGCCAGACCCCATTCGTACACTATCTCTTCTCTTCACAGTGGCCATGCCTTATTGTCCCCCACTTTACAGGAATTAAAACAACCCTGAAGCCATCAGAAATTTAGTGGGTGTGAAAGCAAGTAAAGAATTGGAGAATTCTTTTGAATTACTAAGAAATCAAGTTCTTAGTAAAGCAAACCCCTGCTCTCTCAAACAAACCCTGCAAATATCATCCAAACACAGGCTCAATTCATTTAACTAGTTCCATTTTTTATTCACAGCAAATCTTGCCATGTTACAATCTACAGAAACACCTACTCTGAAAATTGTAAATTTTATGTTAAAGGCAGCCTTAGCATAGTGTAAAGATTTTGGAGACGTGCTCTCGGATGACACTTAAAAATAATTCCACTAATTAACTTCTCTTTCTACACCTTATAAACCAATGACTCGACTCAGACACCTTGAAATGTACAAATAAATCATGTGATGAGTGAGCTTCGGTAATGTTTACTGAGAACCCACCATGTTCCCGGCACCAGGCCAGATGCTTGGAAACAGCCCAAATGTGATGACTAAGAAGCACTCGGGACACATCCTACTCTCTAAGAATTTCTAAAGTCTACGTCTAGAAAGAACAGCGCCTACACCCCAAAATAAAACAGCACATATTCGGCAGCACGGTTTGCATCTTCATGGGGCCAGGGAAGCAGGGTCCTTTAGAGAACACAGACATGCATGATTGCGGCCACATGCCAGCAATCATGGCCTCTACCAGGAAGTGCACCCCCAATCTAGGCTTAACAGAGACGCTCACTCACCACCTCGCTCTGCAGAGGAATGTTGGAAAAAAACAAAAGGACATGTGTTAAGTGGTCCTGGCTCCACTTGGTCTTCACTTCCTCTGATTCAGGAGAATCATCAGGCGCATCTGTCCCTTCACTTCCACACAAGGGGGCAACCATTACTTTTTAAAACACCCAAACACAACATCACTTCAATACTCCCAGTCTCCTTTTTCCTTTCTGCCTACCTTAGTAGTGAAATAACTGTATTGAAACAGTAACAGTAAGAGCAGTGCTCTTCTCCTTAGGTAGAGCAGGCAAGGCTACTGCTCACTCACTACAGCGGCCATCCCAGAGACTGTGAGTGCAGCTAATCCACAGAGCAGGGAAGAAGAAAACTAGCCATCTCCAGAGGGCTGCACCCAAGACCCTACGTAGAAGTTGGTGCGTGAGTAAGGCTGTGTGTTGTTCTAACTGCATGCATCAGAGTGCTCATGCTGACTGATGTTACAGCTGCACACACAGACTGTCAAGACTGGGTATCACACCTTAGAAGCTATTTAGTTCAATAGCATCTTATCTTTTTTCCACTGAATTAAAGGAATAATGAGACATTTAACCAGAGAGGTTATTGAACTTACTCAAGGAAAGCAAATGAACTACAAAGTCACAGAATGGAAAGCTGGGTCTTCTGAATCCTAGCCCAAGTCTCGCTCGCCTGTGTTCCCTGGAGTACATAATGCCTGACAAGGATGGAGGAAAAGGGGTTCCGAACACAAGAGGAAGCTGGTGTGATGCTAAACCTCAGCAAGGCAGACATCCCCCTATGGATTACTGGCCCTTCCGTGCATCCGATTGGCATCATCAAACAGCAGTGTACCAGAAAACAGAGACCTCTCACTGTTTACCAGATCAACAGGTAGGAGGGAAGATGACGAGGAGGTCTCACTTCCTCTGCCTTTCCCAAAATGGATTCATCAGGGACGTCAGCCCTAGTGATAAGAATCAGGAGTGCCATAGGTTTGGGGAATTCTTTTCTCCAGAGAAAGTAACAGTGTGCAACTAGAAACTACGTATTAAAATTTCACACCATTGCTATCTGGCCCTGTGGAAAGTGGAGAAAGGCAGATAGACAGTTCTATTGTGACAATAAGAGCCCGCACTGAGTAACTGAAGACCTGACGTACACAGAGAACTGAGGTTCCTCAGGTGGAAAGCCCCGTAGACACTTCCATAAGATGAAGGAAACAGCGTGGGCTGGCCATAGCCTGCAGACATTTCAATAAGTGGCATATTCAAAGTGCTCTGATCAGCACTGGCCTACCTGGGAGCTCCTTGAATGGTGAAAGCCTTGTCAGCGTGCTGGTCACCCAGTTTCGTCATCACTTCATATAGTTTGTGGCAAAGCTAAGGGGACAGAAGCCACTTGTGTATTAGCTGCAAGTCATCCGGGTGCCAATTCAGGCTATTCTCCCCAAGAATGAAACTATTTATTGAGAAAGTAAGAATCCTATGATAGTTTGGATGGCCTCAAGATAACAGAAATTCTGTACATCATCCAAATTTAAAATCCGTGTCAAAACTAGAATAAACTGAGAAAGCATCAAGATATATTTATTAACCAGAGTACAGAGCAGAAAACCAAAGCTTACTGTCTATGTTGACCCCACTAGAAATAGCCACACAATCACCCCAATGAACTAAGAAAACATCAGTCAACAACAAAGTTGCCTCTAAACATGTTGAGACCAGTTTTAAGTTGATTTTTCACTTGAAATTCCAACTTTACAAATCGGCTGAAAAAGAAATGAGGCTGTGAAACTGTGAAAAAAGTCTGCCAAAGATACAGAAAATTATGTGGTCACTACAAAACACAGTGGCAGCATTACTGGGAGTGACAACCCACAACTGAAGCGTGAACTCTTTGGATAAGACTACGCATTTCACTTGGCTCCAAGATAAACCTTCCTTTACTTTACATTCCATATGTAAAAGTAATCCATCACGACTCACCACCGCAATTTCCTTATGAAACTTGGCTTCCAGGCTGGAAACATTTTTGAAAGTATTGACATAAAATCCAACTCGTCTACCATATGGAAACACAAAGAGGAGAGAAGAGAAAGGGAAAGACCAGTCAGCAAAAATGGATTTTGAATGGCAATGAAGCATATTAAAGCCAGATTTCCTTATACAATTTTGAATAATATTAAATTAAATACTTAACCCAAGTATGCCCAACCTTTCCTCATCTGTTAGTGTACAAAAAAAGAAGAGAAAAAAATGAAAGAAAATCTTTTGGCATACAGCACAACTTCTCCTAGAATTCAGCTACTACCCTAAAACAGAGGTTCTCAAACTTTAGTGTACATCAGAATCATCTGGAAGGCTTGTTTCAGATTTAGTAGGTCTGTGTGGGGAAACTGGGAATTTGCATTTCTAACAAGTTTCTAGGTGATACTGGTGCTGCTGGTTCAGAGACAGCCCTAACCACTACCCTAAGAATCTGTTTATATTTTACATAGGTTATCTTGCAAATGTTTTGAGATTTGAGATGTTTATTATTAACTTTTATAAAATATAAATGTTCCAGGTTCAGTATTATATATTATATTCCTAATGTGTTTGATAGAGGGAAAATTAATTTCAATTGTTCAGCAAAAGTAAGAGCATCCTTTCACTGAGCAGAGAAATCTTCCTGGAGCACTGTGAGGGGCAACCTGTGACCTTTCTCTAGGATCCCAATCAGACTGAGACAGTAATTCTTAACATCTTTCTTCCTTCAGTTACTCAACTAACAACCTGATAGCAGCATATTAAAGCTCTCCCCAGCTCATCTATCAAACTCCCAGCTAACCCCCCAGCTCCATTTGTTGCCTACAATGGTAGGTTTCATGGTTTCCTCACCAAATGCTAACACAGACAATCATGCTGTTCATATGACTATCCAACAAAAAAAATGAGCCCCCTAACTCATTATCCCAGCATTTATATACACTCTGTGGTGGCCACTGCATATCCCACATCTTGCCATCACTCACAACTGTCCCACCTCCAAAATGGGACAATCCAGTGGCCTACCCACTAACCTAGTTTCCTAGGCCACAAGTGCCCTCACTCATTCATTTCTATGCCAACTGTTGACTTTTTTAACCCCTGTGAGATCAATGACCTTTTCCCTCTAGGCCAGAGATTCTCAACCTGTGGGTCATGACCCCTTTTTTAACAATGAAAATACATTGTGGTATTAGGAAGGTTGAGAACCACTGCTCTAGGCTATGATGTTCAAACTCAGCATAAATAAAATTAAACTCAGTATTTCCTCAAAACTTTCCTTTCTTCATATATGGTCTGTCTCTTTGAGAGAAACCTTTCCTAACCACCCCAATTATAGTTACCCATCCCATGTTACTCTCTATTAAATTATCCTGTTTTATTTTCTGCATTAAATTTATTGTCTGACATCTTGTTTTTTCCTTTGTTTTTTAGGTAACTTCCTTTATCCATCCTTCAATGTAAGCTCAAGAAATAAAAACAAAAAAGTTTCAATACAGAATTGTTAGCACCTAAAGGAGTGCTTGGCACACAGTGGTAGTCAATAAATATTTGCTGAATGAATGATACATGAATCTGATGACTGCCTCTCTCCTGCTTTATCAACATCAGCTCCTCCTGGAAATTGTCATTCTGACCTTAATCCACATTAGACTAAAGTTCTTTAGCTACTATGAGCCCACATATCTACTTCAGTTACTACACCTTTATTCATGCTCTATATCAGCCTAAAAATACACTTTTCACTAAATGGTGACTCTATTCATTTTAAAAGATTTATCTCAAGTATTACCTTTGGAGTCTTTCCTTCTTTGTGATACCTCTCTACCATTTACTATGAATTACATGCTCCTTTAAATCATACAAACATACCCTAGAATTTCTCTTTTAAAATTGAAATTGCACCCCCCTCTAGATAGTAATTCATTTCTCTTCTCCTTCATATATCCAAAAATTTTTAAGTTTTTTACACATGGCAATAATGGAGGAATGGAGAAACAACAACAACAACAAAATGAAATAAACTGAAAGCCATTAATAAAATGGTAGACAGAAATCCTACTTTCTTGATAATTACATTAAAGGTAAATGGACTAAGCATAGCAATCAAAGGCAGAGATTCACAGAATGGATAACACACACAGACACACACAAAAGATCCAACTAAATGCTGTCTATAGGAGACGCACTTCAAATTATAATACACAAATAGGTAGGAAATAAAAGAATGGAAAAAGATACACCAAACTAAAGTAACCAAAAGAGAACTGCAGTGGCTGTAGTAATACCACGTATCAGACAAAACAGACAAAATTTATTACCGGAGACAAAAAAGAACATTATACAAAGATAAAACAGCCAATCCTTCAAGAATACACACTAATTATAAACATACATAAGCTTAACAACACAAAACCAAAATACATGAAGCCAAAGCTAACAGAATTGAAGATATAAGCAGACCCAATAATAGTTGGAGACTTCAATATCCTACTTTCAGTAATAAATAGAACAAATGGCAGAAGAGCACTAGAACCTGAACAACACTATTATCTATCTAAGCCTAATAGACAGATATAGAACATTCCATCCAACATTTGGAATCACTTTGTACAGTATAATACAGAAATTTATGCATTAATCACTAATATTTACTATGTTCATTACTGCATGCCCAGCATTATACATTTCACCACAGGAGGAACAGAAGATAAAAAATTACCAATTTCAATGTGAAGGCTGTGCTATATGTTTGGGAAGAGACACATGGATTTATGAAATAACTTGAAAATTCATGACTGCATACAATTTCATTTTAGATAGAGAGGCCCTAGATAAAGGCAGCAGGATTTACAGAAAACAAAACACAGAAGAGTTTTTAAATGCCACATTTAGGATTTATAAGCTTTCTCATTTTAGGCAAAGTGTTTAACTAATATGGTCCTTAGCTTCCTCATCTATAAAATGAAGAAATAAATAATTATGATGGAGGTTATATATGTAAAGTATATGGAATGATACCTGGCAAATAAAAAGTGTTAAAATATGATCTCTCTCTTGCTCTTTCACCACACACACACACGCACGCATGTGCCCATACACCCATACACACACACACACACACACACAGAGCACATAATTATTGTGATTAAGTATTCTGGACATACTCAATAAATGAACTATATACAAAGGAAAGCCTAAGTCAGGTTTTGAATAAAAGGCAGGATCTGGATAGAAAAACTAGCACTGATTAATGTTATTTCCTGAGTGCCAAAAGGAGAGGTTAGATCAGTTTAAAAGCATTGAAATATTTATACTGTGTATGACCTAAAAAGGGGAAAAGTTTTTCCCCAAATTATTCCTCAGAAGCTCCCTTTGTTTTGCAGTCTCTGCAAAGTCTTTTGTGTTATAATAAACTTTGGTAAGTAGTTTACTTTGAATAAGCAAATACTATTAATATTTGAGCATGGTACATAAGCCTACAATAACATCAGTCAATCCTACTTGTGATTGCTCATCGAGATCATTTGGGGAAAAAATCAGTTACATGTCCAACACATAGTAAGGAAAATAATAAGTATTTGTCTCTTGGCAATTCTGATAATTTTCCCAAGGGTATTACTTCATAGTTGTCACTTGGCAACTTCCCAGGGGTATTATCTCATAACTCAATAGAAGTGTTGAACATTGTGGTACTCAAGCCTTTTTGAAGAGCAGCTCATAAAGCAATGAAGTAAGTAATTATATTGGAGATTACAAAAATTCCTCTGTAGGGAAAAGGAAAAGAATAACTGTTTTATTTGTATGCAAAGAGATGACAACCTGTGTTTGAAACAGAATTATCTATTGAAAATGATGATTATCTCTGGAGAACTACCGTCTGACTTGTCTTTAGTAAGGATAAACATACTGATGCAAAAGACGTATGTAAAGATACTGGATATAAGTATTCCATGAAATGCAAGGGCAACAAAGTATTGTCTCTATTTCTGAAAAACTCAGATCATTTCATATCATTTGTGATTTTTAAGTAGACATGAATAAATAAATAAATTCAAATTATAAGTAGATATCTGTTTCCTCTATTTCTCTACAAGTTTTATATATTCAGGCTATTTAAATCCTTGCTGGGAAAGAGAAGAAACTTTATTTAGTAAGGTCCTTCCCAGTCCACAGAGATGCCAATGTGGAGCTTCTAAAAGAAGAGGAATACAGAGTGAGGTCAAAAACAGAAATGAAAGGCCAGTCTACCATCATATCCCAGAAGAGGATGGATGATAAGGGTCAGAGCAGTGAGAGTGAAAAAAGACATGGGGAGACCAACCCAAAAGACTACACTAAAAAAAAAGGGACTATTTCCTTTTTGGCCCTTTGGTTTCTTGTAGTTAACAATTCCAAAGTTTTGAGGCTTTAGAGCCTAGCAAGGATGCTATCAAAAAGAAAAATGCAGGTGTTGAGTATCTCAATAATCAGTGAGATATTTTCATACATGTTGAACTTTGGGCAATGGGTTGTCACTGAAGTAGACATTTCTATAGATTAGTTTGTAGTGAACTAGCCAAAACTTAATCCAGATAGTTTAGTAGTTCAAAAATTAATGCTCAGTGCCTGTTAGTGACCAAACTTGAGAACACTAGAGATGAACATAGAAAATAACAAACTCTACTACTATAGTCCTTCAAAATCCAATTTTAGGGGATAAATAAAACCTCTAGAATTTATACATCAGAAAGTGTTAGGGGTAACCATCCAGTTGGAAGCTAGGACCAGAATACCTGACTCAAATCAATGTGTCATGGCAAACACAATTCTGTTTCTTTAAGATAGCAGCATGTGGGTGCTGATGGAATTAAGGAACATAAGGTATCACTTCCTCCAACAACCTTAAGTTCTACCATGGGGTAGAAAAAATAGAACAAACTATAGGAAAGGCACTTAATTCCATGAGAAATTCAGGGTATCAAAGCCGGAAGGCTAGATGAGTTCTTGGAATAAAGGGTGTTCCATGAACAACTAAAGGGGTGTGTTGTAAAGTGAGCAACTTTCCTTATGCCTCTCCCTGAGATTTTGGTCTCCACTTAAGAAATCCATCATGTGCTAAAATTGCACCACCCAGCATGGCAGCTGCTAACCACACGTGGTATTTTTAATTTAAGTAAATTAAAACAAAATAAATTAAATTAAAAATGTATCTCTTCAATTAACACTCACCATATTCCAAGGGCCCAATGACAAGTAGCTACCATAATGGAAAGGTAGAGAACATTTCTACTGGACAGCGCTGAATCATCACAGATTAATAAAGACTAGCTAAGAAGTATTCACTGTTTTTGACTTTGTAAAGGGGACATGTACAGTCTGTATAGCAGCATTTTTACCTTGACCATAATGATGGTAACTCTTCTTGTAAGTCAACATTAAACTCTTCAAATACTTTCTGTGCTTTCTGAAATTCCTCTTCAGCCTAAAAATAACATATATGTTTATACTAAAAACCAAACTATTTCTATATACAATAACACCATTTAATATAAAACATAAATAGCCTTATGCATCCTGGAAACATTTTAGGAAGAGAGATATTTGGTTAAAATCCACACCATTTCTTAAAATTAAATATTAAGACACTGAAAATTGGAAACTAGATTGACCATAATGGTTGCTTTTGCAGTTTCTGGTTGGTTCATTTATTCTCTAAAAATACATGACTGCCTTCCACATAGACTCTGCATTGGATACTACACTGGACTTGCCCATGAAAGAGTCTAGTAGAAAGTCTAAATAATTACAGTATAGGTGTATTTTTAAAAAGAGACTTACAATGTATATGTAGTATACTGCAGGGAAGAAGGTACAGAGAAGACAGAAGTGTTCACAAAGAGAAGGTGGTATTTTTACTGAAATCTTACAGAATTAGGAAAGATTTGCTAAAGAAGGAGTTGGGAAAATCAGTGTGATACGCAGTGGTGGAGTTCCTTAGGTTGGAATTCTAGCTCTCTTACTGTGTGGAATTGTCATATTGCCTTCCCTTTGTGCACCTCACAAAGGCTCTCATGAGTGTTAAGACAAGGTATTACAGATGAGGTGTTGAACAGTTGCTACTGGAGCTGCTGAGGAGCTGACATGGAGGCCATGGAGGCTTTGTCTTTGGTGTGTATGGAAGGTATAGAGGAGGGGAAGGGCAGACTGACAGTTGATAAGCCTGGACAGGTAAGATATAGCCAAATTTTAAAGGCCTTATATGCCATGCTAAAATATTTGGAATTTTTTTCTACAAGAAAGAGGAGCCATTAAAAGATTTAAGGAGTAGAGAGACACATCTACATATGCGATAAAGAAGGACCATTCGGGCAGTCAAGTACAGGCACAGGAAACAGCCAAACTAAAAGAAAAAGGTGCAATTAGTAAGTGACTTCAGTTAGTTGGCATCTGACATACATAACAAAAGCTATTGAAAATGGGTTTTCCAAAAGAAATTAATGTTATGCAAATCTAGCATACATCTGTACTCTCAATCCCAAGTTTTATTTGAGAATTTCAGCTTGAGTTTCCATCTGAATCTGCACTTCACCATCAAGCGTAGACCACAGCCACATAAGGAAGTACAGACATACATTACTTCCTTTGCTCCTACAATGTTGCAGGCAAAAGTTTATTCTGCGCAAAACGTGGGAGCCAGGGTCACCCTCTTGAACTCCACAATAACATAAAAAACTTTATTTTAATAAAAAATGATGGAATGTAGTCTACAAGTGCCAGCATTCAGTTTCCATTCTGCCTTGATTTCAAAAATTGTTAAAAATGTTAAAAATGAAACATTTACTTTTAAAAAGCAGAGCTATAACAAGTCATAAAATATGGAAAGTGGTATCTACCCTGAGCTCACTCCCTACCTTAGAGATCCGACTCTCGTCCTTCCTTTTGGAGCTCTGCAGAGCTTCCAGATGGTGGCGGGCACTGTCGTAGTCCACCAGCTTCCTGCTGCGCTTGGCAATGCGGTTCTGCCAACAGGGAAAACATGTCCTAAGAAAGGGACATAGTCACAGCATCTCTCTTTAGCTGCAAGATGCCAACAAGCCTTCTATGTCCAGAACAGCTGATGATCTTGACTAGGCATTAAGGTAACATGGGATTTTGGTAGATAAATGACTCTTAAAAATCACACACATCCTGCAGTCTTTCGTACAGAAGTTATCAGATTACTATCTTCCTCTCTGATAATACTTAGGCCAACTACACGGCACTGAAGACAGAGTTTGCAATCAAAAACCTAAAAAATTCCAGAATTGCTTGTGAATAAACCTATACTCTCCATGATCATCTACTCAAAATCTCTAAGTGCTCCATGTTGAAGACAGTGGAAAACAATATGAGATTTGGTTTTATAATTCTAATAATGCTCATATTAACAACAGTTCTATAAAACCGATTTACTTCCTAAGAAATCTCTCTTTCCCCTAGTGTTTCATAATCCTCTCTGTTCATTAAAATCACTTATAACTAATGTGTCATTTTGGAATAGCTGGTGTTCAGGACACAGGGGAGATTGTTCTAATGGGTCTCAACTGGATGCCATGAGAAAGTCTGGGAACATGACATCCCCTGGCAGTACAGGTGACAATGAGGTGATCTATGGAGGCCAATGAATTGGCATGAATCCTTGCTCATTTCCATGACCATTTTCTCCTGCAAAACAAAAGTTTTAGGTTGGTGGAAGAAGCACAGAACCCTTCTGCCCACAGGGGCCAGGCAGAGATCCACACTTCTGAAGGATGAGTCATCACAAACCACAATTTGGCTCTGAAGGCCTGGGAGGTTTAAAGTACCCTTTGGCCTCTAAGATACAGGTAAAAATAACTGCTACAGACAAAGGGTAAAAGTGAAAAATCTCAACCAATAGAATCTTCTTGGGCCCAAGAACTGACTCCTGTAAGAAGAGAGGTCTGCTCCCACTTTGGTAGGGGAAGGAAACTCTTGCCTAAGACTAACCACAGATATGAAGCAGGTTGGCCTAAGACAAGGCCAGGAAAGGATAAAAAGGGAACAGCACCGACTTCGTTGTAAGCCTAATACTAAAAAACATGCACTAGCCGTCTATCACTGGAGCAAGGGCAATGCCTAGGGAGAGACTCCCTCCACAACACAGGCATGCATGGGCAACTGAAATCTAATGGGGAGCAAGAAGACTGAGAAAAACTCTGGTACCCAAGGGCCCACCATACTTAAGTCAAAGAAGCAACTAAAACCAGACTTTGACCCATGGGTCTGAAAATATATTAAAGATATTAGAATATAAAAGCAAGGCATTAGCAGCCCAGTTATTGAAGGATTTGAAAGCTGTAGTGCTCTGAAAATAATAATAGTAACAACAAAACCCAAATCCAGCTCAGGTCTTAGCCTACTTAGATTGATTCCTACCCTCACACTAATTGCCTGGAAAAAAGGCATGTTAATTTCCAGGCATAACTATTATTTCAGTCTTCACTGTCATATACACGACATCTGGTATTCATCTAAAAACTATGACATACATAAAAACAAAAGTAAAATGACTCATGAGAAAAGATAAAACCATCAAGAGAAATAGACTCAGACATGACCAGATATAGAAAGTAACAAACAAGAATTTTAAAATAACTACGTTAAAGTATCTAGTTTGAAAAAGTTGACAATATACATAAACAGGGAATTTCTGCAGAGATATGGAAACTTTAATAGTCAAATGGAAAGGCTAGAAATTTTAAAAATTATATCAAAGAAGAAGACTATCTTCAATGCACCACCAATCAGTAAACTCAAAAGAACTGAGAAAATAAATAGTGCACTTGAAGACAGGTCAAAATAAATCATTCCCATTACAACACAAAGAGAAAAGAGTTGGGAAAAACCCACAGAGAATTGAGCATTCAAGACCTAGAAAAAAGTATCAAATGGTCTAACATAATGTAATTGAAGTCTCAAAAAGAGATGAGAGGGAGAGATAAATATCTAAAGAGTTAATAGCTTAGAATTTTACAAAATAATGAAGACATCAAAGTATAGACCCAAGAAACTCACAGAACCCCCAAAGGGAAAAATACCAAACAACACACTTTTTATACATCATAGTTAAGCTGCTTAAAATCAAGAATAAGGAAAAACAAAGTAAAAGGTAAAAATTACAGCAGGCTAATCTTTAGAAACTATGCAAGCCAGAACACATTGGAATGATATATTTAAAGCAATTTTTAAAATAAAAAAATGAATACAAGTCTGAAAACTCCAAATTCTATATCTAGTGAAAGTATCTTCCAAGAGTGAAGATGCAATAAAAGGTTTATTTCAGACAAACAAAAGCTGAGGGAATTCTTTGCCAGTATAAGAACTTTAATAGCAACAGGAGCTACCCAGAGAAATGAGCACCAGAAATTATAAAAATTGAAAGTAAATACATAAGACTTTGTTTCCTTACTTTCAATTGCACAGAAAGGTAACTGATCATTCAACAGCAAAAACCAGAAACAAGGTATGGGATGTATCATGTATATAAAGGAAAAATATTATCATGATGATACCACAAAGGAAAGAAGGGAAAAACTCAAAATGTACTCTTGAAAGTTTCTTAAATGAAGTGGTATAAATTTGTGGTTAGCTAAAGATGTATATTATGAATTCCAGGGCAACCACTAAACAAAAGTTCAATAAAAAAGCATAATTAATTAACAAATTGTTAATATACTTATTCCTTAACCCCAAACTAAGCAATTCTGATTTAAGTAGTCTGAAGTAAGACTTAGACATCTGTACTTTTTTTTTTTTCCAAAGTTTTTGGCTGGAGGCTGGGTTTGAACCTGCCACCTCTGGCATATGGGGCTGGCGCCCTATTCCTTTGAGCCACAGGCACCGCCCATATATCTGTACTTTTAAGAAATCTCCCCAATAGTCCTCTCATACCCAGCTTGACTAATAATTAGAACTATTGCAGGAGGAGATGCCTTAAACATGGCTTATTTTTTATTGTAGGAAGAAGAAAACACACCACAGTAATATGAAGTGCTCATGGCTTACAAAGCATAGTCGTATCCCATGAATTTTCATGGCAACTCACAGCATGAATGTTGCAGGCAGGGCAGAGTGAAGACCTTGAGGTATGGTGAACACTGTTGTGTCTTTAAGGTGACAAAGCTCATTATTTTTAGCAAACATCTAAACTGCTTCCTTCAGATAGGTCCTGTCCCTTGAAGCAGTGTCCTGTGTAGTATATGTAAACTCTTATAAGCTCTTCTTTATGGACTTGCGTTCTGGCCTGGCTACCCCTTTAATATCTTTCAAGTAGCAAATCTTGATCCCTCAAACATGAATTTGATTTTTGAAAACATCCAAAATTCAATTACTTTTGTATGTGGCAATAAGGTAGAAGAATGCACTGGGAAATCTTAATTTTGTTCAAAAATTAGAGTGAAGTAAATAATGTGACTCATTTTCTTGTGTAATCGACAAGTTAATTACAGAGCCAATAGCTTACCACAGCAGAAGTGACTATGTGAAGAACATAATTCATCTTGATGCATACAGTTCTGTGTTAGGAAAACAAATCTAATTTCCTTACTTTTCTGATATTTGGGAAACTTGGGGGGAAAATTCAAATGCCCTAAGGAAAGAGAAATTTAACACACATTTGCTTTTTAATAGAAAATGAAATAATTCTTTTTAAACATCTTATGGTATATTTTTAATCAAATAAATTATAAATTTAATTAACAGATCTTGATAAAAAAGAAATAAAAAGAATTTCTTGAGATTCTTACCATGCACTGAACTTTTGCAATTAAAAAAATAATTCATCATACATTTTTTTAAAAATTCAACAATACTGCAGTTTGGAATTCATTTTAGCACATTGCAGTAACACATCTTAATTGTCCAGGCATGGCTGCCAAGATATAATCTAAACTACATTTTACAATAACTGCTCACAGCTGTAAGGCAGCCTGAGTTGGTGATATACAGGCTGTCATTATAACATTGATTTTAGATGTCAAAGCTGCATAACAGTCACCACAACACAGGGTGCCCTGCCAATCACAGTTGGAAAAGTCAAACATCATCCCCTCATGAATGGTACTCCAGAGGCCACAGTAAATATTTGGAAATTTGCCTGAAGTTTTAATTGCACACAGCCTATTGCTTTTAATGGGAATCAAAGAAGTAAATTGTGTTTCGTGCTTTGAAAATTCTCCTCTCAGTATTTTTAATCATAATCCTCATTTCTATCAATAACCCATTCATTACATAAGCACTTAGCACTAATTTTATAAAGTGATAGTGTCTATACCTACTTTTAACTTCCATTTTCAGAGTAAAGGTACACAGAATAGCTTAAGCCCATTTTCACAGAAAAACAAATCCTTCCAAATATTAAATACAGGTAATCTGCACACTCTCCAATTCCAAATTGTCTTCTTGCCAAGTTAAACAATGCTATTTCATCAAATGTTTGTCATGTTACATAGTTTCAACAGTTCTCTATCTTGGTTGATAGCTCCAATTTTCTAAATGTGGATTGAGAGAAAGAGAGGAAGAATGATTTATTTCAGCCTCTTTCCATGATGCACATAAAGACTTGATATACACTTCTCTTCTGGGTATCTAGCAAAAGACCAACATGATATTATTCTCAAGTCTCTAGATGGTTCCATAACTAGAAGATACAACGTATCCCCCCAAAAGAAATGCTTAAGTAAATAAATGTTCTCCTGGGTTCTTTGTCTTTCTAACTGAAGAGAAATAATAAATTGAAAAGCTTAGTCAATATAATCTGACACGATTTTATTTGAATCTCTGTGTTACAACACAGGTACGTGCATGTGTGTGTGTGCACATGTGCATGCATATGTGTGTGTGTCTTCTGAAATTATATTTTCCTAGATATTATAACCAATTTCTAAATAATTATCTCTGAGCATTACAATCACAACTAGGATCTTCACATTTTGTTAATAATACAAATGTCTTCTCCAGTCACATCCCTCATTTGCTTAGCTGAGTCATACTATGAATATATATCCCAGAAACAATTTGGACAAGTTTCAACTGTTTTGGGATTTTCAAAGACACAGTTTTTATTTATGCTCTTCTGCTTTACTAAATACGCTTTATTTTTTTAAGGGATTAAATTATCATGCTATAGAGGTGATGTCAACAAGTGGAGGAATAGGAAGCTACAGATTCTCCTTACCCTGATGGACACAAAGATTTAACACCAATACATGGATCAATTTCCTTTGTGACAAATCCAGAAATTAGTTGAATAGACCCTGAACCTTAGGTAAGGGCAAATCCAACCTCTTGAAGCCAGCAAGAAAGAGGGTGATCCTTTCTCACCATATCTTCTGCCCCCTGCTCAGTGCCATACAATAGGGAAAGACTACCACATGCCCCGCTCCTCACTAAAGAGTGAAGGAATTGGACTACACATCTGGCATCTCAATTTTTCTGGGTTCTACACAAGATAGTGTCTTCTTTCTTGCCTTTCTCAGGGAACTGACATATATGGCTACAGAAAACAGACAGCAGTTCAAACATACATGCAGACACTTGCAACAGCCCCTGGCCTTGGTTTAGTTCAGAGCAGGCAAACAGAAACAAACAAGCAAAATACACTCCTAGGGAGAATTAATTACCATACAAGTAGTTGCCACAGCCAGTCCACTGAACTCAGAGAAAATAGAAAAACCCTAGATCCCACCTTCTGCCTGGGAGGGAGCATCCAGCAATACAACCTTTTAGGGGGGTTCCAAAGAAAATGACTTCAGCCTCTTTTGTCTCAGAGCATTGACACCCAGAATTGTCTAAATGCCTGGGGATTGCTAAGAATAATAATAACAAAGCAGCTGGAATGGTACAAAATTCTGATAGGCATTCATAATCTATGAATGAGTTGACTAGTGAGGGTCTTCTACTGTATAGAGCCAGCCTGTGAAGATTGAAAGGAGTGGCTATTTTTTCTAATGCACAGACACTAACACAGATAGTCAAGATGCTGAAATGAAGAAATAGAAAAATACGTTTGAAACAAAGGAATAAAATAATCTCCAAATATAGATCCTAATGAAATGGAGATATATGATTTACCTGACAGAGAATTCAAAACTGTCACTGAGGTTAGAAGAAGAATTTAAGAGCAAAGTGAGAATTTCAACAAAAAATTCAAAATATTAAAAAAAAGAAAAAACCACCAAACAGAAAAGATGGACTTGAAATATACAATAACTGAACTTAAATTTCACTAGAGGTCTTGAAAAGCAGATTAGATCAAGTAGAATAAAGGATTAGTAAATCCAAAGACAGAACAAGGAGAATTATTTTTTCAGAAAAGAAAAAAGAAAAACCAATGAAAAAGAGTGAAGAAAGCTTAAAGGGCATACTATCAAATGGTCTTTAATTCATCAATTAATATGTTATGGGAATCTCAGAAGAGGACAGAATCCCACAACTATAGATAAAGATTATTCAAAGAAATAATGACTGAAAGGAGTTCATTACCACTAGACCTACCTTACAAAAAGTGTTAAAAAGAGTTCTTTGACATGAAATGAAAGGGCACTAATGGCAAAGAATAGTGTGAGAAAGTATATGAATTCTTGGTAAAGGTAAATATATAGACAAATACAGAATATTTGTATTACTGAAATAGTGGTAGGTAAATCACTTTTAATTGTAATATAAAAGGCAAAAGATAAAAGTATAATACTAACCATAACTATAACTAAAAACTATCTTTATGGATACACAATATACATAGATGTAAATTTTGACATCAGTGACATCAATTATGTGTTAAGGGAAAAATAAATTGTAAAGTTTTTTGTACATGATTGAAGTTACTACCATGTAAGTTGTATGTAATTCACAGTAGTTTTGAGCTTGGGGCCTCATGAAGCATATATAACTCATATGTATTTTGCCTTGAGTACCTTGAAAGCTGCATGAGTCCCAGGAAAAAAAAAATTTCTCTATTGTGGGAGTCAATGTGTTAAGTTCTTATCAGGTTAAAACAGACTGTTTAATTATAAAGTATTTTATGTAAGCCCAATCATAACCACAAAAAATACCTATAAAGGTAAACAAAAGGTAAGTAGAAGGAATAAAAGGACACCAATATAAAGAAACAATGAAACACAAAAGAAGTTAACAAGATAAGAGAAACTAATGAACTACAAAAAAAAAAAAAGCAAACAATTAACAAAATGGTAATAGCAAATACTTTCCTATCAATAAGTACTTTAAAAGTAAATGGAGAAACCCCCTAATCAAAATGGAGTGGCTAAATAGATTAAAAAAAAACAACAAAAATAAGAACCAACTATGCCATTGTCTACAATAGTCATACTTTCAATTACAGGACACACCTGGGGTGAAAGTAAAGAGATGCAAATGAAATTCTATGCAAATGGGAACCAGAAGAGAGAAAAGGTAGCTGTCCTTATCAGACAAAATAAACTTCAAGTCAAAAACTGGTTATATTGGATGGGGGGAGGAGCAAGATGGCCAACTGGAGCCACTCTGTGACAGAAGTTCCATCAAGAGGGAAGGATAATGTCCAGAAAGTACCCAATTAAGCTGAAGACTGGAAGCCGAGCCAAGAGAGAAGAGTGATAACTGCAGGTCACCTCTGCTGAGGCAAGCTGTGATCCCGAGAAAGCAAACTTCAGGTACAAAATTTATCCCAAATGAAAAGTGTCCATCCCCTCCCCCAAGAAAGTTGTGTTTGTTTGTTTTTTTTCTTTTTCTCTTTGTTTGCTCCTATAGGTTTTCCATAGGTGAGTGGTGAACTGAAGACCTTTTGTCTCATCCCACGGGTGAGAGCTATAGGAAGTGGGGTCTACTTCCCCAGAGGGACCTGTTGTGACCCTGAATACTCTCTTGCCAGGCAGAAAAAATGTGACCCTGAATACTCTCTTGCCAGACAGAAAAATTGAACTAATGTTTTCCCTGCCATTAACTTCCAGTCCACCCTTCTCCCCTTGCCTGATGAACCAGAAGCCTAACCCCAGCAGAGACCGCGGGAGGAAGCTCATGAGCAACACCCCCTGCCCTGCTGGACCAAGTGCTCTGCACACCACCCAGCAAGAGCCTCATGTCCCATGACCCACCCTACAGGAGCCTCCACACTGCACCCCACCTGGCCAGAGTCGTGACCCAAGCACTCTCCTTGCTGAAGTCACCAGGTGCCAGGCACTGCCAGAACTGTGTGCAGCATCCCTTGCCCTACTACTAGATCTGTGTGTTCCATGCTCCCAGAGCTACTCCTACAGCCAGAACTCCCTAGATGTGGCAATTGCCTAGGAGCTGCATGGGGTCACTTCCCACAAAGATTCAGCAACAATAGAGTGATCCCTCTGGGGTCTAATCTTGGAGAGATACCTCCCCAACTCTGAGGACTGCCAGAGGAAACCAGAAATCGCTCTATAGGGATACCGGTGTTGCATAGCGACAGGGGCAAAGGCACGGTGGCCGAGGGAGAAAAGCATTTGCTGACTTGTTACCCTCAGGATTAGACTAAGTTCAAGTGGAACATTCGCCAGTGGCTATTGAGTACCCAAGGTAAGTAGGCCTCAGCTCCCCAAGCCAGCTGATGGCAGAAGGTAGTGGCTGGGCCACAGGGGTATTGACCTTCCCTTGACTCTAACAGGCACAAGGCCCTGGCACATCTCCTTATTGGACAGAGCAGGACCTCAGCCCAGTGGGGTCACCAGTGACTGGGTGTGAAAGAGAAGCAAGGTGGAGAAAGAGACACAGCCGCCTGGTCAAACTCTGCTACTGGGCGGGTCTTTCTGACTCCACAGAGCACTGGAGCAAGCCAAATTTGAGCTGCCAGTAGACCTCCTCCATCTAGTTGCTGGAGACCTTTCCAATTCTCCCACTTGGGAGTTTGTACTGACTAGGTCAATTGGTTTGGAACTCCTAACCTGGGCCAATCACCCAAGGACCCTCTCCAGTGGTATCCTGGTTGTGTGGTAACAGGAACGGTTATTTTCCTCTTCCAGTTCTTGTCCATTGGGGTTGGAGTGTCTTACTTGCTTGTATTTATCCACAGATAAGACTTCACCAGAGTCACTGATCCACTAGGATTAGACAAGAACCAGCTCAATAAAAGACAGAGCCACCTAACCCCACCACACCAAGCAGGTTTCCTCAGCCTCAGACTATAATACTGTATGGGTCCTTTGTGAAGCTATAGAGGAAAAAGCTGCAGTCATCAGTCCCAGATTCTTGACAAAGGGCTGGTTAATGACAACTCTAGGAACTCCCAATCCAATTTAACCTTACCTTCCCATCTAGCCAATGGTGAAAAACAATCATGAGGTGGAATCAGAGGAAAAACTCTGGCAACATGAATATCAGAGTAGACCAACTCCCCCAAGGAACAATATGGCAGACACAGCACAAGATCCCATTCATAAACAAATGGCTGAGACGTCAGAAATAAACTTCAGAATTTGGATAGTAAATAAGATCAACAGAATGGAGGCAAAGATGCAATTAGAATTTCAAGGAGTAATTCAAAAGATGTCTCAA